>JAMKQA010000014.1:0-72350 GCA_024699735.1 Posidonia australis
TCTCGCGCGTGGGAAAGGGAGAGTACACAGAGAGAAGGGAGACGGGAGGGAAAGAGGCATTGTAAGAGAGAGAGGGAGATGGTGGGGAGGAGGAGGTCGCAGCCGCCATCATCGCGTGGAGGAGAGGAGCAGCTCGTGGCTGAAGGAGGAGCGTCGCCATCCATCTCGCCTTGCCATGTCTTCGGTGGAGGTACGCGCCCCGTAGAATTTATTTTTATTCCAAATTTGTACCGTAAGTGCATGTTAGTGTGTTGGTAATTGTAGTGATTTTTATAGAATTTATTGTACATTTGTGGATCATTTATGGCCGTATTTATGGTTGAACGTGAATATTGTCCCTTTTGTGTTTTCTGTGATTTTCTCAATATTCGTTTGATGGATCTCGGTGTTATTTGTCTTATTTGTCTAGTTTGGAAGATCTCGTTGAAATCTTCATTTTGATATATTGTTTACAAGGTTTAGATTGGTGGTTTGCAGGATTGGACTTTAGGTCTCATGTTGGGTTGCCCTGCAGTCGCCTGGTTAGGCATGCCGAATTATTTCGGTATGCCGTTTTTATTGCAGATTGTCCCCTCGACCCTTAGTTCGGTTGACTGAATTTATTCAGTTTGCCGTTTTGCGACTCTTGGGTGTTGATAAAATTTCTGGTTCGATGGACCGAACGTTTTCAGTCTACCGAATCATGAGTTTTCGATCGACCGTTCCATATTGGTCTACCGATTCAGGCCCTGATCCTGCATTAAGTTATCTTACGTATATATATATATATATATATATATATATATTGGGGGGATGAACACAATGGCATAAATGATTAGGATAATCATTAGAATGGTCTAGGGTTTGCCTAAAAATGAATTAGTAAGATTTCACCTAGGGTATGGATAGAATAAAAGATGGAATGATTTAGAAATAATAGACTCTTTCCCTAGATGGTTTAGACTGGACTTTAAGGATAATGATAATATCCCTAGGCCTAATATTAGTGTAGTTTTGTGTACGGTGCACTGAATGGAGTATTCAGTGGCACTGTTCCGGGTGTTTGAGTCGATCTAGTTGTGCTCCCGAAGGACACGAGCCAGTAGGTGTCTTACACTTGACGCCAGAACGTGTGAGTTCTGGTTGTATTTGCTTTGTTGTTAATATTTTCTTAGGTTATGGTCGTGGATTGAGCGTAGTGCTCGTGAACCCAGACGCTCCCAAGGAACTTTTGCTTGTGCCTCACAAGAGAGCTGTACAGGCTATGTTTTGTTTATGATTTCTCGACCTTTGATTTCCGTACCGCTGTTAGACACAATAATGCTTGAGCTTTAAAAGATATTTAATGGTTTTTGAAAAAGGATTTTTCCCTAAAAGAGAGTTTTGGAAAGAGAAAAATACAGATTTGAAAGTAGTTTTGGAAAGTGTATTCCGATGTTTTCTGTTTACGTTGGGGGCCGAGAAACCTGAGGCGAAGATTCGTCGACTCTTGGAGGTATGATACTCCTTGACTGTCGTTTCGAGGCTAGGATTGTGATCCGCGGGTTGAAGTGTTTCGTGACATGACAGAGAGGTATGGTACTCCTGCTGTCGCTGTGAGAAATGAGGCTCGAGTGTTGTCGAGTGTGGAGGTATGAGACTCCTTCCTGAGCACCGTGTGGAAGGCGTCGTGAGGAGGCGTACCCTGTGGTGGCCAATGCGAGTAGGACGCACGTCCCGTAGTTGGTAACGTCCTGAGAGACAAAACAGCCTTCCCAATGAAGGGTTGGCTTTTGAAGGTTCTCCTGAGAGAGGAGAATCGCGGGACGGTGAACGCTCCTGCACAGGGTGGCCGTCACCATGGCAGTGCAAAACGCCGTGGTCGCTCCTCGGTGGACTGCTTGTGGCTAATGTCGTCTGCTTGGCGCCGAGTAGTTCAGCACACTATTTGTGCTTGTGCTTGTGTTTGTGCGGAGTCATGGTTTGGAAAATCAGGCTCTAGGCTTAGAGGAGGCCGTGGCTTTGGTGCCTGTTGAGGCGTAGCGTTTTGGGAGCGATGACTCCATTGTTTGGTAGCAGTGGCTCCGTTGTTGATGGAACGGAGGCTCCGTGGCTTGGTGTGTGCTTGGGTCCAGAAGGGACCATGTTGTGCAGAACAAAGTCTCTGTAGTTGTGCTTTTGGTGTTGTTTTGGGCTTGAGATTGCGAAAGTAGCTTTCTCGAGCAAGCATAAAAGGTTTTAAAAAGTACACGCATGTGGTTTTGGAAGAGAAGAAATGGTATTTAAAGCATGATTTTATGATTTTGTGGCCTGCTGGGCAGTGGTAGACTGCCTGGTTTGGTTTTGCGACGTCCGAGAGGGATGCCAATGCTTGTGTGGTTGGCGTCGGTAGATTGCCCTTTTGGTTTGTCGACATTCAGGTGTAATGCCTGTGCTTAGTTGCCCTCGACATAGGTTGCCGAGTTGTAGGTGGGATGCGTGCTGGGTGACCGTTGAGTGATCACAAACGTGTACTTTGTTTTATGTGTTTTTAACAGATGTGGGATAGTAGCTATTGGTTGCTAGTGCATATTGGAGTCTTACCACAACACATCAGGAATCCAAGTGAGTGATAGTTTAGTTTATTTCTGTTGTTTATTGATTTTATTTCCTGTTAAGAGTACTTAACCTAAGTTACATCATTAGTATAATTATTGGTCAATAACAAAGATAGAACAAATAATAAAATAAAAATTTGTTGCTAGACTTAATGGTAGCGACTTGGAGGTCGTTACAAAGTACGAACTTCTGAGGAAGATTATGATGATGAAACTAAAGAGACATATAGAGGCGTTGGATTATCTTAAGAGCAAAAAAAAAGGATAGCTGATCAAATGCGAATTAATATCGTTAATTCTATGTAGTTTCGTTGATTATGCAATTTCATTATTTCTATTACTATTGTAAAATTAAAGACATTTATATTTATTTAGACAAATTAAAATAATTTTCCTTCCGATTTCAATGGCATACACAAACACACTATTTTGTTTTCTATTTGTTTCCAATAACAGACACAAATACCAGAAATTTGGTCAAATGAAAAATATATTCAGTTGATTTCTATTTCCTTTGGTTTCCTTTAGACCACGATTTTCCATTTTCTTTCGTTTCCAAGGCACAAACTGATCTTAAGAATTAGTCACAAGCATAGAACTAAACATCAGCATGTGTCGATTTTTTAACTAGACGACATGATATATATTAGCATTATGTTACATGGGTTAGGTGGATGCTTGTTATATGGATATCCATGTAAGGGAGAGATCCCTATATATATGTGTAACCATGTGATTAATCAATAACAGATATTTACTGTCTCCCTAACTACAACATAGTACCAGAGTTTAGGTTCAAACCTTAGACCACCTCCCTTTTACCGCCAACCGCCTTAGCTGTCTCCTCTCTTTTCTTCGACACCACAGGCCTCCAAGCTTACCTTCGACACCTCCTCAGGCTTCCAGGCTCAAAGTTGGCACCATTTCAAGCCTCCACACCGACTCTTGCCAAACCATCTGCAGATGCCACTAGCCACTATAGTAGTAGTCGTCAAGCCTCACAGTGCCTCCCTAACTACAACATAGTACCAGAGTTTAGGTTCAAACCTTAGACCACCGCCCTCTTACCGCCAACCGCCATAGCTGTCTCCTCTCTTTTCTTCGACACCACAGGCCTCCAAGCTTACCGTCGACACCTCCTCAGGCTTCTAGTCTCAGAGTTGGCACCATTTCAAGCCTCCACACCGACTCTTGCCAAACCATCTGCAGATGCCACTAGCCACTATAGTAGTAGTCGTCAAGCCTCACAGCGCCTCCATCGCTCTCAATCCCTCCACCAACCCTTACAAGGCCATACTCTCTACTCACCTCTTTCAATCAACCCCTCTAGGCCATCTGCTTGCCCTAACATGATATGCCATGGAATGATCTAGGCTGTTCTCTACTACTACCATATGTTATTGCATCTAAGGTTGTTCTTGTAAACTAGTTGTCCTTTCCTCCATTGTTATCTGCCCTAGTAACGGATTCCTGACTACTATCAACCCTACATACGGGTCTTTTTGCTGCTGGTTTGTGGTTTTCTATTGGGATTCCAGCCACTTATTTGTTGTTTTATATCAAATCAGACCTTATTTCTTCATATTATGGCTATTTCCTGTGACACTTGGCTTAAAAATTTCTCAAGGACATCTGTCTAGTTAAACGGCAAGAATTATCTTCTATAGTCATAAGCGTTTGAGACAATCTTAGGCGCCCATAAAAAGAGTTGCTATCTTACAGATGATCCTCTCGATACCAAGAATGCCACATATGAGGATTAACTTGCAGATGACTACATGATGATATCATGGCTTGTCAACAGTATGAAGGAAGATGTTTTTAGAAGTGTGATGATGTAACGACCTGTCAGGAAGATCTGGCAGACTTTGCAACGTACTTATGGACATGAAAAAAATATTGTACAGATCTGTGAAATATATGAACATCAATTTACTCTTCGTCAAGGGAAGTGTTTCGTTCAGAAGTTCTACAGTTCTCTTCGGACACTACTAGATGAGTTAAAGATTTACCAACCATTTGTCGCAGATATCTCCAAGATATATCAGTACAGAGATGAATTGGCTGTAGATATTTTCTTGGTAGGACTTACCCCTACATTGGCCTCTCAAATTCGTTGTCTGATACTTGATGATACTTGATGCTGAGACTATTCCATCACTATTGTCAACTTTCTCTTGAGCTCTTCGGATCTCAACTGCTACCCCTATGGCTACCTCCAATCAATCCACGCTAGCTACAACTACCAAGGGTTGTGGTTGTGGGCGTGAACAATCATCTTCAAGGGTACAAAAGACTCTTCGTTGCGATCACTGTGATCGTACAAATCCTCTGTTAGATTACTACTGAAGCAAGTTTGGTCGACCCCTCTAGGCTAAACAGGCGTCAGAGACTCCATCTGATGATTCCTCTACTTCGATAGTCACTATCTCTCAAGCTGACTATGACAAGTTTCTTCAACTCTAGAACAACCAAGCTCTAACCACTACTACCCATGCTTTAACCTCAGGTATGCCTACCTTACTAGCTTCCAATACTAATTCTTGGATTATCGACTCTAAGGCTACCTCACACAAATCAGATACTCGCATCTGTTTTACCTCTCTCCAACTTATCTGATACTATTTCCATTGCCAATGGTCACTATTACCCTGTCTCTAAGGAAGGTATAATTCATGTTTCATCCCAGATCAGTCCTGCTAAAGTCCTTTTCGTACCCCATTTCTCTATTGACTAACTTTCCATTAGTGCTATTACTCACCAACTTTACTATTCTATAACTTTTTTATCTTATCGTTGTATTTTTCAGGATTTACAAAAGAAAATGAGTATTGATTTAGACCATGAGCATGATCACAGCATTTATATGTTGGTTTGAGACGATATACCTTGTGGATTGGCCTCTATTGTAGTTACTATAGAATCCTTGTTCTTAAGGCACCATCACGTTGGTCACCCATTATATTGCAATCTACAATAGACTTTTCCTTCGACTACTATTGAGTCATTTATTTATGAATCGTATTGTTTAGATAAGTACCATCATGCTACCTATAAGCAATCCAAGATGTTTACTAGTTAAGGTCCCTTCGATTTAGTTCATTGTGATATCTAAGGATCCACTCGTAGTGTGTCTACATCTAATTTCCATTATTATATTATGTTCATAGATGACTATTCTCAAGTCTCTTGGTTGTACCTCCTTAAAGATAAGCATCATGTGTCTGACATTGCTCTTGAGATGATAAATCACTTGTCTATTACTCCAAAAAAATTTCAAACTAACAATGTTCTCGAATTTGTTCAGAAGGATGTTGAAAGTTATTGTGCTTCATTAAAAATCCTTCATCAAACCTCTTATCCACATAACTCTCAACAAAATAGGATAGTTGAACGCAAAGATTTTGCTACATATGAATGCTCCAAAAATCTTTTAGTCTAACGTCGTTATTACAATTATATATTTTATTAATAGAATACCTGTTGCACCTCTTGAAGGTAAATTCCTCCTTCAACTTCTATTTCCTGATAAGGAACTCTTCAATCTTCCTCCCAAGGTGTTTATGTGCATCATCTACGTTCAGGATCATAGTCCAGGTCTTGACAAGTTAGTCCCTTGGTCTCTTCCGTGTATCTTTGTTAGATATTCTAGAAGTCAGAAGGGATATAGGTGCCATCATCCACTCCAACAAGTCGAAGTCTTACTTTGATTCATCAGCTTCTTCGACTACACCAACAAGCCTGTTTCTCTCCTTGTTGAGATTGTCAATAAAAAGGGTGATCAACAGCAATCTTTGCAAAATAATATGCCTCGTCCACTACAAGTTTATCGTAAAAATGCAACATGCCCACACCAACTCAAACTGAACCACCACTCTCCTCTGCAGATCTTCCACCACAAGATCTTGATATGCCAATTGCCCTACGTAAAGGTACACGATCTTCCACTACCATCTGATTTCTACTTTTGTTACCTATGACTTCCTTTATCCCTCCTTTTATCAGTTTGCCATGTCCATATCCTCAGAATCTATACCCAAGGACTACCAAAAAGTGTTGCTTTCACTTTATTAGAAGGCAGCTATGAATGTAGAGATGCAGGTACATGAGATTTGGTTGTTTGGCCTAAAGGGACTGACATTGTTAACTGTCGATGGGTATTCAACATCAAGTATAAGTCCGATAGTTCTATAGAAATATACAAAGCATGATGGTTCTCACAGTCTTATAGCAATGATTATGAGACATTCTCTCTAATAACCCACCTTAATTCCATTCCGGTTATCTTATCCATTGCTGTCAAGCACTCCTAGATATACATCAACTTGACGTAAAATATGCCATTCTCTACGACAATTTGACAGAGCAAGTATACATAGAGTAACCCCCCAGGTATGTTACTTAAGAGAGGAATAGTGTATGTCTTCTCAAGAAAGCAATATATAACCTAAAGCAAAGTTCGAGAGCATGGTTTGATTAATTCAACAAAGTAATAATGCGGTTTGGATTCAGAAGATGTATTGTAGACTATTCTATATTCATTAATAAAGATGCTAATGGTTGTGTACGTAGACTATTCTATATTCATTAATAAAGATGCTAATGGTTGTGTACGATTAGTAGTATATGTGAATGACGTCATTCCTACAAGCAGTGATGCTACACGTATCAAAGAGACCAAAAATTATCTACAGCAACATTTCACTATAAAGGATATGAGACGTCCTAAGTACTTTTTAATAATTGAGTTTCAATATACTAAAGGAAAGATGATGTTATCACAAAGAAAATATTAACTTCATCTTCTCCAAGAGATAGGCCTTATAAGATGCAAACTAGAAAGTACTCCCAATGATCTATCATTAGCATTTTAGAATGGTTCTATAGATATATATGAACATGTAGGTAGATACAAATGATAGATTGGCCAATTGATTTACCTGACTGTGACCATGGTACTAAATGTCTACGCGTGTCGCCGAAATTTCTCCGACACGTCTTATTTTCAATTTACCGACATAACTCCAACACGATATCAAAATGGAGGTTTTCTGAACAAATGTAATTTTTTTTTACCGTGTTTCCACCAACAATACCGATATTTCCCCGACACATGTCTAATTTTCAATTTATCGAAGTCCGACACGAAATCGACATTTAGAACCACGACTGTGACACGTTCAGCTATCTCATATGCAGTTGGATTACTCAGTCAGTTCATCCAAGAATCTAAAAAGATACATTGGCAAAGTGCTCATGATTAACTCATAATTCCTACATATTTTATTCCCATATGTATCTATTTTGTATATAAATAATGCTACTCGAGGTATTTTATATAAATTTCGCAGGAACCTGAGGACACTGGAAGAATCTAAGAAAAAATAAGATGAAAAGAATAATTACACTAGAAAAGAGAAATTGTTTTGTATAGAAAATTCTAAAGCTCTGTCAGGAAGTCAAACAAGCATTTTTCACGTGCCTAAATACTAGTAAAATATCAGTCAACAAGTGAAAAAAGACAGAGAAGATCTTGGATAACATAGACGCCAAATGCAGATCCGACACCTCCCAAGCGCCCGCATCAAATACTTTTGACTCGCTCTTCTTTAAAAATGATTCTCACTTGTAAATATTTTTTATTCAAAATTCAAGATTAAATTTTATATTGAAATTTATCTTCAACGTAAATAAGTCCATGTAAGCTTGTAAAAGGACTCCTTGTGTAGATCTAAGGGAGAACTTCTACCTTCTAGGTTTAAACTTCTTTTTTGAATTGTGGAAGAAATTATTAAAGGGAAAGGAAAAAAACAATGGCCATAACGAAAAGCACAAATACTAAGTAAGTGGTTTTAATATCCTACATCGGATTTACAACTAGCAGTATGTAAGCATTCAACTAGATAATAATGTAATCAAATACTAGCTAAACTAGAAAGCATAAACAAAGTACAACATAGACTTCTATATACTTCCAATATAGATGCCTTCTAACAATTCTACACAAAATTGAATATCTAAAGTTTTCGATAAAATGAATAGGATTTTAGTAGTATATACAGTTTGTCGTGTGTGTGAATAAGAAAAAGGGATGAAGAGAACCAAAAAAAGGAGTATTTGTTTGTGTTTGTACAAATAAGAAAGCATGAATTTGATTGTGTGAAGGGACCGAAAAGAAGAGGAAGAATAAAAGAACACAAAGGAAGACAAGAACAAGAGAAGAAGAAGAGAACAAAGAGAAAGACGAGAAGAAGAAGAAGAAGAAGAGTAAAATGACCAACATAGAAGAAGAGAACAAAGAGAGAATGAAAGTACCAAAAGGAGGAAAAGAAAATGTCAGGAAAACAACCTGCATTCAGTAAGGCAACGAGGTGACCAAAGTGAGTCAAGGTGACCCAAGGCGATTGCCTGATTGAACCCAGTCGCCTCAACACTTACTGAGGCGACCCTCCATTGCCTCACCACACCAGGTGACTTGAGGCTACATGGCAACTTGCCTTGGCAACTCTGCAAGGTTTGTTGGATGGAATTGAAGGACAGAAATGAAACACCAGAGTAAACAGAGATATACACAGGCTACAATGAAGTATGCCAGCCATTCACTAAGTTGAGAGGTACACGCAATGAAAACTTGAGGCCTTAACTAACACAAGGCAAGTAAAGAACCCTCATGGCCAAGACAAAAATAGGCAGGAGTCACCTTAACATAAATGGTTCTCCCGACTAGTTTTCCAAAAGGCGTTTAAGGAAATAAAAGGTGTAATATCAAAATGCCTTGGATCACAAAAAACTCGCATACACATGTCCATGGATAATAGAGAGCAAATGGTTTCAGGGAAAAAATTGGAGATTGTACAACAATCAACCAAAGGGACCAACAATAATAGAGAAAATGACGATTATTGTGCAGTGGAAATAAATTTAACCAGAAAAAAGTGTCTCCTGATTACCTCAGTCTCCATATCAGCAGTGAAGCTATAATCTGAGACCTCTGAAAAATGGTGGGAGAGAAAAGCTGAAACCTGAAATTAGATACCAAATGACGAAAATGATAAACACATGGGAAAAAAAGAGGACCAGATGAAAGAGATGACACTTTATTTTCATTGTCATAATTTATAAAAAATTGTCAAGGAAATAAATTAGAAGAATTTTTGCTGACATATAGTTGGGAAGACATGTTTTCCATGTGAATCATGGAACACTACCATTAAGCTACAAATTTGAAACTAAGGAAGTATACTAACACAATTAGAGTACAGCAGTGAGAAGAAATGCTCCATAAGTCATGTGCGTTTAAACAGAATCATATAAAAAAATACATATTCTAATTTGCCTTGAATAAAATCCATACCAAACTTTGAAGAAATTGCTAAAATTGGGATCCCACATCCTACAGGAATCCAACCACCTAAATGTTCCTCCTATTAAAATACATCTAAGGAAGCTTTAATAACACAAGTTTTTTTAAACCCATAATGATAGTAGCAGACATTTTATCATCATTGTTGACTCACATCTATAATTTACATATTTCTTTTCATAGTTATCAATCACATAATTATGTCAATTCCCTTTCATTACGTACAGTGAATGCATTAGCTCATTGTTCCATATTATAGTGCATTAGATGTTAAGAAGCTTCCCATTGCATAATGTTGAATATCCATACCAAGTCCCTAAACATTATAAAGGAGCAGAAAAAACTAACATTGACATAGTTATGTGATTATAATGAATAGCTAACCACAAGGGCTAAAAAAACAAACTAACATGGTATACAATGGTACAGAAACCACCACATTCCCTAATCTATATAGTGTAACATTTCCTTCTTCAGGTCTCATATGCTGATATTCAAACACTATATACAACTGGAGATGAGTCGTGTCAGAATTGTTCTTAAATAGGTTTCAAAAAGCTGAAATTTGCATCACTTCTAGGAGCATATTCTACCTTTGTAGTACAAAAGTGAGCCCTCCTAGAAATTAGCTTTACAAAATTCAAATTCTCCAAAGTGCTGCCAGGCACATCAATATATTTTGTCCTCTTTTCAGTTTTACAAAACATAAAACTGAATATGGAAGCTCCACGAATAACCATTAAGAATATTTATGACAAGGGATGATAAAAAGGTTGACACTGAAATGAATCAGTCAACAGCAAGTGAGAAGCCCAGATACTGGAAAGCAATTCAAGAGCAGATGCCAGAAGAAAAGAAAATGTCAAATAGAGATCCGTGGAGATTTGCAAACATGATGTTCCCAGTAATAATCAAACAAACTGAAACTCTTAAGGGGAAAACATACAACATACCATCCGACCACGAATTTCAGGATATAATACCCGGCTCTTTGTCATCACATAATTTCTATCCTGTGCACAGTTAGTTCTTATATCAGAGCAAGATCACACTATCAGATAAAAGGCTACTATTCAGATGACAGAGATATACTTTTTGATTATTTTTCTTGAAAAAGAAAATGGAAGTTGCATCTGCCGATTAAAACCTCCGTCAAATGGCAAAATGTTCAATAAATAACATCAACAGAAATTATCCCTGATAAAATTGAATATCAGGCTTTCTACAATTTAAAAAGAAATAACTACTAACTGATGCATTTTTATACCCAGTTTTAAATTGGTTAAGAAGAAAGTAACATGGAGTTAAGCCAAAAGCATAAAAAAGTTAGTACTAGTAGTTATTCTAAAAGCATAATTCTCCATTTTTGCAAAAAAATGAGCCCCACAGTACATTTATCTGTCCACTTAAAATGTTCATGTAGTACCAGCTTAATTTAGTCCAGCAACAATTAACTTTCTAGCTTGTCATAGCTTGATATGTATGCATAAGCAATACACTTTAGCCTTAACAATTACAGGGAAATTTGTAAGAAAGATTTCTCCGGTACATCAAACAAGCATATGAACCAATGTAACGTTGAATATAGCAAGCAGTAGGCATAGAACAAGAAGAACATTAATTTCTGAAAATAAGGGCATACACAAAGCGAGGAGAAAGTAGTGTGTTTGTATTTCATTTTCCCCCTATAAATTTCTTGTTCATACCAGCGTTGACCAAACATTTTTGTATGAAGGACTCTTATTCTAGTATTGTACAGCTGGAATTTTCATAAAAAATTGAAGTTCCGAAATTTTTGGAAAAAGTTTTCAATCCAAAATGCCATATTAGCTTTTTAGGAAGAAATCTAACTTCTAATTAAACATTTAATAAACTTCCCCACTTCTGAAACCAAATCCAAAAGTAGACTCAACCTCAAATTTACAATAATTCCAGCCTTCATCTATGCCATGTATCACTCCAGCATCATCTAGTTTCTTAATTTCTGACCATTGGAAGCGGGGCTGAGATGGTTCAGATCAAAGAAGAAGCAAGCTCACCTTTCAAGGGGCTTCAAAAGGGGGATGGATAAATTGGATAAAACAGACTCATATTTCAGCAAAAAAAACTGATGTGAGGCTGATCATTTGGGCCTTTCAATTCATAGATGTGGATCTTGGACCTATGAATGAGGATATTCCCGATACTCAAAAAAAAAGGGTGACTTGGACAAAAAGATAAGTGACTTGGACAAAAAAAACCAAAGCATTTCTTTATATACATAATAAAATTATGCGAATTTAAGAAGAGAGGTACCTGCAAAACTCTAAGTATTGGAGCATAAGTCGATGGTCTTCCGATCCCGAGTTCTTCAAGTTTTTTAACCTTAACACATAAAACTCAAAAATTAAAAACTAAGTTAATTAGTAATCATTACACTTGCTACAGGAAAAAGAATATCCCACCAAGGAACCTTCAGAATACCGTCCTGGTGGTTTAGTATGGTGTTGCACACTTTCAACCTTCTTCAAGTGTAACTGATCATTTACCTAGATAGCAATTAAAGAACAAAGACAACAACCCTCAAAGTTGCATTATCAATAAGGAGAAAAAACCAAGTAATGGATTGAAATGGCAAAAGTGAATTAGAACTTTAAAGCAATCTGTTATAAGGAAAAATCATTTCCAATCCTAATGCAGAATTTAGCAAGCCTAATGAGTAAGTTACTGTGAGTAATATGGTACCCTCAGCAGACTGAGAACTTTGAAAGCTTCACTGCAGGAAATGTCTTCATCGCCACTCAATCCAGTAACTCCAGCTTCAGCATCCTACCAAATCAGAGAAACTATATTTTTGAGCAGTCAACAGAAAATTTTATTTCAAAATCAAAGGGGAAAAACAACAACAAAGAAGAAGACGAAAAACAAGAAGGCCTTATCAAGTAGATAAGGGAAAGAAGGAAACAAGTAAAAAAAATAACGGAAAACAGTAAGCAAGACATCCACAAAACACGATTATCCTATCACAGTGCCACGAAAACGCCAAACGAGGCTGCGATCACTGCATCTGTATCAACTCCACCCAGACATTTGTTCGACCAACCAATAACTGATCTGAGAACACCCTCCTTCCAATCCAGCTGCGGTAAAAACATCCTGGAAGATGCAATGATTGCATTCTAGCCATTGAACCCACCATAGAGCATGTGGCAGCATTCTCCATATCAGCCATCTTCCCCCATCCATGCCCCTCATGCTCATCCATCTGGATCAAAAACTTCTGATATCAATTCTTACAGAAGAATCCAAACCGATTAGATTCATGCATTCAGCCACCATCGACTAATAGATTAAACACTCAAAGAACAAATGCCAGCAATCTTCCTCTTCACAAAAAACAAAAGGTGCATCTATTCACCAGTTGAAAACCTTGATGCTTCAAAGCCAACTTCGTCAACACCCTTCCATGAACAAATAGGGAGTATACATGCTAATTTGTCAAATGGTATAATCATCACCAACACGGCAGACAATGACACATGCTATACATGTTAACTGCATGATAAGCATGGGCGGATCTCTCTTGTAAAACACATACTTTATGTTTACCATGAAATTTAAATATTATGTGCAGCAATAAAAGTAGAGCCTGCTCCCATCATAGTTGACAGCTAGGACTTGGACTAAAAAGACCGTAGTTACACCATTTTCCTTTGACCACAAAAACATACTAGAAATCTATGAATATCCTCAACATAACCTACTAAAGCATAACATAGGACGGTAGAATGTTGTTTATACAAGGTAATATCAGAGATTATCATGTACGGATAGAAGATAGGATGCCACAAATATATTGATAAGAATCCAAGAAATATCATACAAGGAGAGTCAAATGGGACAGAATATGCAGGGAACCAGTAAATGGTCCTGAAGGAGGATCAAAATGTAAATCTATAGACTATAACAAACAGCAAAGGACACAGACATAGTCACAATTGAAGATAGTAGGCAACTAAGACATGGACCAAAGATTTCCCCAGCAACTAGCCCTGACGACTGCCTGATCAATATGGGAATTTTCCAATCAAAGATGATTCTGTTCCTTTCATATCAGCTTTTCCAATCTTTTTGCCCACACAAATGTCAACAATTTTGTGTTTGCTTGCTCATTCCAGACGCTCATGATCCAAATGCAGCAGCTGTAATATTTGAAGCCTACCTTTTAAAACAGATTGACGGACAGTTAAGGTATGGTGGGTTATTCTATAGCAAGATCTAGTGGTCAGTAGGATAGATTAGGAATTTTTCTGGGAGCTGTGGTGGAATGGTTACGAGTTCAATCAGTGAAAGAAGAAGACAAACCGAAACTCCAAGGGGTAAAATATTGAGAATTGTGCTTGACCGGTCAGTGGATCTGTTTTAGTAGACAATGGCTTGGTTGGAGTCACTTTACATGAGAGTGTGGGGGTTTTGTTGTCTCCATTCTTTTCCATTTTCTCGTCATATTTGTGGATCTTACTTTTAATCCTTTTGATTTTTTTCCCCTTTCCCTTACCATCTGGGTAGGTGCTTTATGTTGTGTAGAAAGCAAAATAAGACAGAAAAAGCATGCCTATTTCTCTGTATATGTGGTTACATATATATGGAATGTATTAAATACCTTAGACTAAATGGAAATCTAACAACCCGATAACCCACTACACCTAATACATCAACTCTAATACTCTCCCACAAGCTGAAACATACATATTAATCATGCCCAGTTCGGTACACAAGGACTCAAAAATCCCAACACTCAACCCCGTTATGAAGATATCAGCCAACTACTCTGATGATTGAGTATAAGGCATAGAAATAACTCCTTTCATCACCACATCCCACACGTAATAACAATCAACCTCTATATGTTGATTATCACAATGACTGCTTGATTATCACAATGCATCGATATCAACATCTCAACAGCAAAGCCAAGCTCCAATGAGAAAGATCTAATCAACATCATCTCACATGTTATGTAAGCCACAGATCTATACTTTGCCTCTGTACTAGATCGAGACACGAAATTATACTTCTTGATGCGCAAGGTGACGAGATTTCCTCCTACATATGTGCAGAAACCAGATGTAGACTTCCGATCTCCTCAATCTCCGGTATATCCTAAATCTGAATATGCCACGATGTTCATATGGTCATTTTTTCTCTAGACCAATATTTTACCTGGAGCATTTTTAACATAAAAAAGAACACGTAAGACTCCACTCCAGTTAATTTCGTATTCTTCTGACTTCATGCAGGAACTGACTCAGTAAACTAACTACATACGAAATGTCTAGCCGAGCCACTGTCAAATATATAAACTTCCCAATCAAACTCTTGTACTAACCAAGGTCCTCTGACAACTCTGAACCGATATCCCAGAAGAATGGTGATTGCTCAATAAGAGTGTTCTCTGACTTGTACCTCAAAAGACCTGTTTCCTAAAGGAAATCAAGGACATACTTCCTCTGAGATAGTGTCATTTTTCTATTTACATAAGTAAACTCTATGTCCAAATAATACTTTAGCTTTCTCATATTCTCAGTGACAAAGTGTGTCCTAAGGTGTTCTTTTATTTCTTTAATGTCCTAAATATCACTATCGATCATCAATATATCATCAACATAAACTACAAGAAGCACACATCCATAATCAATCTTCCTATAGAAAACTGAGTGATCAATAACAAATATCTAGAAACCCCCAACCATCACCGCCTTACTGAATTTTTCAAACCAAACTCTTAGACTCTGTTTGAGACCATAAATCGCCTTCCTTAGCCTACATACTCTATCTTCCTCTTGAGTAACATATCTTAGAGATTACTCTATAAGCACAGAATCGATCAAATCACCGTATAAAAAGGCATTTTTGACATCAAATAGACACAAATTCCAAGAGTTATTGATGGCAATAAACAAGATCACTCTAATTAAAACTGAGACATTCAACAGATGAGAATGTCTCTGCATAATCAGTACCATATGTCTGAGTAAATCCACGAGCAACCAGTCTCGTTTATATCTGTCTATGGTGCAGTTAACCCTGTACTTTAAAGTGTAGACCCATCGACAAGTGACTACATTAGCTTCGATAGGACGGGTCACCAACTCCCAAATGTTATAGGCTGCTAATGCAACTATCTCCTCATCCATTGTTGCTTTCCATTGAGGAAGTAAGAGTGTCTCCTTATGATTCCTGAGAACAAACTCAACAAAGAGAAACAAGGCAAAACTATGAAAACAAAATGAAAAAAGTCATATGAAATAAAATTGAAAATTAGATGAATAGTAGAAGAACGAGTACCTTTGCGAAAAGTTATTTGGAGTTCACAATCACTTAAAGGTGGATTTACATTCACAGAGGACGCCAATTCTATCGTTAGAGGCACTTGTGTTTGCTAACGGCGTTGATATACCAACAAAGGATGAAGGACCTCTATACAGACAGTGAGCGGGTCTTGGTGACCTACAACAGGGGACTGAACAACAGGCAAAAGAAGAAAAGACACGACAACAGGTGCAAAATCATCAGAATAACTCATAAACTCAAAAAAAGATGACATCAGTAAACACAAAATATTTGAAAAGATGACAACATCGATAACCCCATTGAATTCTAAAATAATCCACAAAAATACACTTGATTGACCTTAGAGACAATTTATCAAGTCCAAGATCAAGTCCAAGAGAGAGATCCAGAACAAAAGCAACACACCTAAAAACTCAAGATGTTAAAAGAAACAAAGTAATATCTGACCGAAGACGTCGAAGAGAAACTTCACTGCCAAAGGCATCCTATTAATGAAATATGTGACAGTAAAAACAGCATCAAACCAAAGGTATTTTGGAACTTTCATGTGAAACATAATGATGCAAGTGACATCTAGTATATGCCTGAGTTTACGCTCAGCCACTCCATTTTGTTGAAAGGTGTGAGGACACGTACTCTAGTAAAAGATACCTAAGAATGCACAATAAGACTCAACCTTAGATTGAACATATTCAAGAGCATCATCTGTATGCTGACATTTTAGAATAATACCAAACTATTTTTTTTATCTATAATAAAAGTTCCAAGTACATCATAAATATGACCATGATCTTTAAGCAAATATATCCAAGACACTCTTGAAAAATTATCAATAAAAACAATATCACAACGGACTAATTCAAACATAGAACTCGATACAAAACGTAAATGCCTAAACAAAGTACAATAATATCTACCCAACTGACAAGACTCACAATCAAACGAAGAAATTGAAACCTACGGTAAAGTCTGCTGTAACTTTTGGTGAGATGAATGACCTAACTGGTAGTGCTATGGAGAAAAAGGCTCAGAGGTGGACGCCACAAGCACTAATCCTCATGATATGTCGTCATTGGTCAACAGATACACGTCATTACCTCGTTCACAGCTTAAACCAATCCTACTTCTCGTCCGTAAATCCTAAAACGTGCAAAAAAAAAGGAAAAAAAGTGACATAACAAAGTAATTGTTTTGTAATAACACTAATACAATGAAAATTAATAGGAAAATCATGTACATATAGAACTTTTTCAAAAGAAAGTTGGTAAGAAGCCTACACAACCCCTTCTCCAGTAACAAGGCAAGACCAACCATCAATAATGGCCACAGATCAAATATCAGCAAGCTGAATCAAACGTGTAAACAAGTTTTTCGTACAGACATATGAGAAAAGACACCGGAATTAATGATCCAAGAAAGATCCTTAGATGTTAGGAGAGTACTAGTACTTATAGAAAGAAATTAGGAGGCAATGGCCATAGAGTTACCTTTAACTGTAAGAGCTGATCATAGTCAACTTACGAGATGGAACCAATCTACTCTTCGTTGGTAAACGTGGATTGTGTGAACTCAATAATAATGTGTGTTGGGGAAGGTCGACCAATCAAATCCTAACATCTGTCGACCCGATAACCTATCCAGCTACAATGGGTGCAACGTGGACGTCCTCCAGTATCTATACGGCCACGATCACCCCCACGCAAGCCACCACATCCTCTACCACATGTAGCTATCATAGTTGACTGCTCAGGAAGAAGACGTGACAGTAGAAATATGTAAGATAATGACAAACGTAGACTGTAGATCAGGTACACTGCCGATTAGAAAAATCAGTCCCTAGACCTGAGAACTGAGATCGGGAGTCAAACTGAAGAGGTATATCGCCACAGTCAATTCTTCACGGTACTATCTCATCTGGATGATATCAGCAGTCAAAAGATGATAAATCTCAAAATAATCAAGCAAGGGTCGTAGTAGTGTAAAATATTCCTGAACAGACCAATCACCCTATCATAAGGTAAACAACTACTCATAAACCTCGAAGACTCTAGATATGTTCTTCTCTTGACCATATGCTTCTTTGCTGATCGCAACATCATAACACTCCTTACAACCGTAAGCTCCATACAATATACCAACAAAAAAAACAATAACCACATCATCAACAAACCAGTCATCATAAGTTACATCTTTACCGTCAAGAACAGACTTGGTGAGATGACTAATCTTGCAATGACTTACAATGAATGTCTCAAAACTATGAGCCCAAAGTAGATAATTCTTACCATTCAGTTTTTCTAAAGTCCACTGAGGTTTTTTACCAAGAATTCACGTGTAGCCATGATGAACAGTAAATTATATGGTCTGATTTCACTACATCAGTATAAAAAAATCACTTATTTTGTGTAGACAAGGCCAAAACAACACACAACCTCCTTCCGGATACACCAACACGCAGTCTGAAGGGACAGGCACGTGTGAGTATCATGCACACAAATAAAGACTGAAAACACATATAGGGCCTAGGACATGGCCGGAAACGACAATCGGCAACTTGAAGTGGCAGGACTGCGCCTAGCGATGGGCCTAAGGGTGCTGGAAGACCCGATCAATGAGTCTAGAGCGGCTGAAAGCCTCATCCGATGAAACAGGAGGGCCTAGAAGGCCTTTCCGACAGTCTGACCGACAGCAAGGGGACTTTGTTGCGGTCGCAGTGCCGTTGGAAGGTGTTTACGTGATCGATGGCCCACCTGGAGGAGAAAAGGAATGACCGGCGACACAAGAGGGTCTAGTCTGGTGTGCTAACGGCGCTGGACAGTAGATTTGGGACAGCCGGAGACTGATCGTGGTAGTAGTGGCTCCTCAGGGTTTTCTCCTATGCTCTGATACCATGTAAAAAGGAAAATATGAGAGAAAAAACATGTCTATTTCTCTTTATGTGTATTTACATATATATATGAGTATATTAGATACCTTAAACTTGATAGATATCCAATAACCGAATAACCCACTACACCTAATACATAATACGCTAATTCTAACATGTTGTTTTCCGTGTGAGATTTCATAATCAATAAAATTTACATTTGTTTGTTCAGAAGTGAATGTTGGATGAATCCTAAAGAAATAATCATTAACAAAAATGATGAGAAAGTACAATGATACTTACAATAATACAAAATAATAATAATAATAATTCAAAAGTCAGGACCTGACATGATAGCCCAAGAACTATATAATTCATATGCCCAATAAGAAACTACAAATAAAATTCACTTTCTACTCCAAAAACAAAGTCAATAGGACTTTGTTTTTTTTTTTTTAGGGAAAGAATAGGATGATTCTTATTAGATAGAATAAGCATCATCCAGGATGCAACTACTGTATACTGTAAAAAAAACAAAATATGCTATGACAAAAGTGAAAAAAGGAAAATACAAAAATACAAAAATAGATTCACCCAATCCCAATGAAGAAACCAAGCAAAAGCCAAAACCTCCTTCTTACATAGCTTATGCTAAAAAACAATACTGTTTCTATGTTTCCAAATCGCCCAGAATACATCATGAAACTTCAAAAGATTGCTTTTATTTTCTTGTAGAAGCTTCCCTTGGAGCATTTGTAGATTTCTTGCCAGAAACCTTGCCACGGAGTACCTCTTTCCATGTTACAACTGTACATATAATAAACCACAACTATACCGTGCTTTTATAATATAACTTAATAGATGACAATTGTATCCTTACAGTTATAATGATCTAGGAGTATATACAAATTACATGCCAGGATAAGAACTACACCCTTTAGATCATTGAAATCATCAATTCATAACCTTGTAAACCAGACCTTGAAATAGTCTTTTCAAAGCCTCTTACATGCAAGGTTTTAAACATTGATTTTGTATCGGACTTCGGTCCTCAAAAAATACAAAGTATGTTGGACATCAACGGACATGTTTGTGGAAACAAAGTAAAAATATGGAAGCACATGAAAATCGACTAAAAACTTTGAATTTTAATCTTAAACTCTAGAATAACCTAATGTAAGCAATAATGAACATCTAGGACAACTTAGATTCACTTTCTAAACATATATCATGTTAAAATACACCACATACACTTAACATGAACATCTTGAAGTTAGGGATTGGATTTTAGAGGTCATTGTTGTTTGTTTCTGTAATTACTATAGTGTCTATTTTGTATACTTCTCTATGATATTGTGTATACTTATCTATAGTATTGTTTATATAAACTGAAATTTCCCTATTGTAGAAACTAAAGAGGATAGATTGTTATAAACATGAAGCCTCTACCAAAAATATATAGTAGAGAAAGAGATTAGAGAAAAAGAAGTGGGTCATAATCCAAATCAATCTAGGGAAGATAATAAATAAATCTAAAATCTAAAACTACTCAAACAAATATCTTATCCTATAAGAACAACAAAAAGGATAACAGGATGGTTATCTATTCTAATGCGTGTAACAACAAATTGGTTAAGTGTCATGTTTTCTCCTTGATATGTTCATGTTCTACTTTTCAGGGATTTGGAATTTCACCATGTCCATGTTATGTAGGAATGTGTGTATATTTCCATAACCATGGTACTAAATGTCTACGCGTGTCACCGAAGTTTCTCCGACACGTGTCTTATTTTCAATTTACCGACATAACTCTGACACGATATCGAAATAGAAGTTTTATGAACAAATGTACATTTTTTTTACCGTGTTTCCACCAACACAATTCCGACATACCGATATTTCCCCAACACGTGTCTTTTTCAGTTTATCAAAGTCCGACGCGAAATCGACATTTACAACCATGCTTGTAACCATGGTCATCCAAAATGAACCATGAATAGGGAGCAACCATAAACTACACATATGAAATACACTAAACTAACATTCTTTTGGCCAATGGTAAAAGCATTCTTATTGGAAAGCTCAAAGAGAAAAGTTACAATAACAAGAGCAAGACAGCAAGCAACGGGCAAAAAATGGACAAAAGACCTATTTAGAAGATAAGCCAAATGGGACAAACAAAACAACAAAGAAGTGTCCACACTCCACAAACACCATACAAACTACAAAAACAACATATGTAGTTATTAACCCATGCTCAACTATAGAAACTTGACATATTTATTTAAAATTTCAGAACAATTCAAAATACAAATATATACTCAAAATCGCAACAATTGTATGTGCATACGATAATCATGAAGGTATGAACTATGAAGTATGAACATGGACCACAGTTGTCCATATTCTGACTTCTTACAAACAAAAAAATCCAAGCTCATGAGGCTTCCACTGATTATTAAACATGTTGAGAAATTGCAACTTTTAACATTTTAAGCATTTACATATCACACATGCTTATTTTTCCACTTTGTAATGTGAACAACCATTATTCAAGTACTTTTAAATAAATCAGCAGTATAATAAAACAGTTTTCAGATTCTCTATGGTTATCGCAAGACAGCAACACCTCCAACATCCCAAAAAGCCATCAACTGGAGGAGCAACACTTGTTAGTGTCTCGGACATAAAATAGCACCCCACCAATCCTGAACAAACATTTAGCAAGGGACCATCACCATAAAAATATAGAATCCACCTCTGCCCGACAAAAGAAGCATCTAGTTGCCACAACAAACCCCTTCTGTTGGAGGGTCACATCAGTTACGGCCATATCAAGAAACATTCACCATGTATCTTGCAAATGGGCTCGTCTGGTACAGAAGATAGGATAATATCCAACTCGCTGACTTGTACCTTTAATTGGGAAAAGAAATTGGTGTTCTCTTCCAATTCTTTATCCACATTGTGGCACTGCAAAAGGGCCTAAATAACATAGACAACAAGAAAGCCCAGCAGATTAGAGATTTCAGAATCATCCACATTACCTTGAAGGAAAGTGGTCCACTCAAATAACAAAGTCGACCATGAGAAGAAACAGACATGTTTTAGAATGTGGGATTAGATGCAATATCCAAAAGATAGGAAATCTACTGCCAATAGGGTAATCAATAAACCAAGGATAATTCCAAACTTTACTTCTACCATTGGCCACCACTAACATGCTTGTGTTTACGTTCAACCACACCATTTTAGTAAGATGTATGAGACAAGTGATCTGATGAATTACAGCTTAAGAAGCACAATAAGATTGAATCCTAGACTAAATGAACTTAAGTGCATTATTAATATGCAAACACTTCAGTATAATAGAAATTTTGTTTTTTATTTCAACAAAGAATTTTTAAATGACATCAAAAACATGAACTTGATCCTTTAAAATATAAACCCAAGACACGCGAGAATAATCATCTACAAAAACAATGTAGTATTCATGACCAGAAACAGACGAAACACAAGCAGGTCCCCACATGTCACAATAAATCAACTCAAACAGACTCTAACTCGACACAAGATATAAACTCCTAAAGATAGCACAATGGTACTTAGCTAAGTGACACGACTCACAATCAAAAAGAGACACTAAAATCCATGATAAGACTTGCTGGAGCTTCCAATAGGACTGGTGACCAAGACGATAATGCCATAAAATAAAGGACTCGAATGTGGAGGCCAACGATACTAGTCCACGAGTAATCTCGACACGAACCAGCGTATACACACCATGTATTCGCTCACGACCTAAACCAATGCTTTTCCCTATCTGTAAATCCTAAAATGTACAGTGAAAAGGAAAAAAGGTCGCATAACATAATAGTTGGTTGGTTATGACACTAATGGATAACAAATTAACGAAAAAAACAAGTACAAATAGGACTTTATCAGGGGTAATATGCAACAGAGCGTATATCAAATAGGTTTAATAAACAGGTAAAGAGATCACATGCACCTAACATATGAGAGGAGGTTTCAGAGTCTATTATACAAAAACTGTCCCTAGAGGCTAACAAGGCTCATGTACATGAAGTGAAAGCATGGGAGGCAATGGTAATAGTATCTTAAGCTTGAAGTTGTAGGAGTCACTTATAATCAGTCTCGAAAATGATGACAGTCTGAGTAGCAGTAAGTGCCATCAGTTATGATTCAATCGTGGCATTAGCCCACTATGACTTGACCTCCCACAATGTTGGCAAAGAGGACACCCTCCAGTGTCACCACAGTCGGTACGACCATTACGACTACGACCACATGAAGCTAAAATCGCCATGGTAAAGTGATCTACAATAGAAGGTGGAATAACGATAGAAATCCTTAACACCCTAGAGAACGTGCTTTGGAGATCTAGAACGACCTCAGCACCAAGAACATGCCTTCGAATATGAGAAGATAGATCTCGGTTGAGACTCATCAAGTAGGCTACAACTGCTAATTCCTTGCGATACTATCTCATCTTCGTGATATCTGATAAATGTTAGGCTCGTCCAAAAGTCTACGAAGAGTAATGAAATGATCCTTGACTAAGTAGTCCCCCTGAAGAATAGTAAATATGTGCTCGTACGCCTCAAAGACTCTTGATATATTCTTCTTATATCCATAGTAATTTTTAACGTGTCCTAAATCCTTCCTAAATCCTTTCTATAGGTCAAAGTATCGTAACACCACATACAACACTGGGCTCCATATTATTAACTAGTCAAGATACTATGACGACATCATCAACATACCAATCTTCCTAAACAATCTTTGACATGTGGAGGTCGATGTACGAGGTGCTTAATCTTTCTATGGACTACAAAAAATGTCTCAAAATTCTGTATCCAAAAAAAGTAATTCTTCCCATTGAGTTTTTCTGATATTTCACTAACATTCTTAATCAAAGACTCACGAGAGGCCATAATACACCACAAAAAACAGCACTACCACGATCTTATCTATCACAAACGATAACGGTCATGAAGAAATAACATTGATCACACAAACACCTCTCAAGGGAAGTAACGATAGTCCCAAGGCACAAACACATGTGGACAACATATGTCTACACACAAATGATGATGAACACGAAGCAGCCTACAGCATGAGCGTGAGCAATAACACAGCTACCTATGTTGTTGTTTACAGCAAAGAATCTCGAGAGAGGAGGAAGAAAGTTTCTTCAACGGAAGGAGAATCCCCTCAACGGGGGGAAAAGGGTGTCCCGTCGACGACAGAGGGGAAGGTAGCTGGCAGCAACGATGGGCTGGGTTTGGCAATGGCGGCGACGATGGGCTGGGCCTAGGGATTGGTGATGGGTCTTAGGTTTTCTCCCAATACTCTGATACCATGTGAGAAAGAACGAAATTAGATTATTTCATTATACAAAGAGGATTACATATATATATGAATTATGGATACTTTAGGATAAATGAATATTCAATAACCCATCTATCTACTAATGACACTAGAACTCTAATACATGTGTCGGAATACAATTCTAATAGCTTCTATAATAGACTCATCAGTATTTGGTTGTACATCATCAATAATACTATAAGACACTTACATGAAAACCACTTTGAAGATTCACTAACTTAAGAGAGTGAATTTCGCGAGTAAGAGATTTAAGACAGGCTATGAGCATTTCTATTGAAGTAAGCAACTCTTTTCTTCACCCAATCAATGTCAACAACAAGATCATATCAAGAATGCCTCCAGGTAGCTATGAAATTGTCATTACATTCTAGCTTGTGGCAATTGGAATAATGAAAGTGTTGATTTAGTATCCTCCATTACTCTAAAAACATTCTTGATGCTCACAACAAAAGAAATTTTACAGAATCATTAAAGACAATTTTTTTAAGCGGTAAGCAAAGGAATTTTATTAAGATCCAAAGGGAAAATACAAAAAAGAAGGCTTATCAAGAAAATAAGCCAACAGCAGCAAAATAAAAGCAGGTACAAGGAAAATGATGAAAACAACAATAGACCATGTAGCCAATCACAAACAAACATGTCAGATTCCACAGCAGCACCCACAGCAGGACACCATTGCAAGACAGAAGGTACATTTTGCCTTGGATATCCTGAAGTGTAAGCCTCCATGGTACACTACTAAACAATATTGTTTAAAACAATCAAGGTTGTCTTTCACAAGGGAAAGCTTTTACACATGCTAACAAGAATGATAGAACACTACTTCAACAAAAAAAGGGAGAAAAAACAACTGGTAAACTACTTGCTGATTTTGGGATGTAATAATATAAGAGAATGTTGAACATGAGCTAAATTTATTTACGTTACTGCCCAAATGCATAAAAGTTCAAGTAAATGTCAGGAAAATACCACAAGTGTGATGAAACTGGAGATAGAAAAATAAACAAAGAAATCCAGAAGGCAATTAGATAAAAATAAGAGAACTCATTAATCAAGGGAAAAAAATACAGACAAACCTTGTAAACTGCTTGGTATCCAAGAAAACTGATTTTTGATCCGCTTGAGTGAAAAATAATGTCTTTTCCAGGATTCCCGATATCAACTTGAACCTTGAAAAAAAGAACACTGTGAGAAGATAATAAAATTGATAGCAATTACCAACAAACAGAACTGGGCAGTGGCAAAGGCACATGATACATAAAGAGACAGATAATGGAAGCAGATTGATTTGGTAAAGAACAAATTATGATGCATGTTACTAAATGTGATAGCAAGTACCAACTAACAAAATTGGGTAGTAACAAGAATTCAACAATTTCATCAGTTTTAATATGGCAAGTGGTAGTAGGGCCTGCTTCTGGCCAGACAACTGGACTGGCAACTTGGCTTTAAGTGAAAGATTCCCAGCAGTATTTTCTCTTGTCAGAAACCCTGTCATGACCATGAGACAGAGTGGCTCAGTAGAAGATAGTGGATGAGTGTGGAATTTTGTGCTCAGAAGGTACTTGTGAGAAAAAGAAGAAATGCAAGAAATGGAAATTTTCGACATACTCAAGCAGTCGATATCTCAGACAAGGGAGAGGACAAGCCTGTGCGGAATCCGGCTATATCAGGAGTTTTCTCCATAAGTAGTTGTTACCGCAGTTTGCAAGGAAACTCATGGGAGAAACAGAAATTCTACAAGTTTGTGTCGAAATGCAAATCGCCCCTCGAGATTCACCTTTTCATGTGGCTAGTCCTCAAAGGAAGAATAGTGATAGCACAGAAGGTAGGCTGGCAATGCTGACCTTATGTGTCCTTTCTGTGTGGATGAGGAAGACTCAGTGGAGCATCTAATAGGATTGTGCTCAGTCAGTTAATGGGTGTAGGAGAGAATTGGTCCAAAAGTGGTTCAAGATTTCGGGCAAAATGTCTGTGGTGTAATGTTGGGTATGTTAAAAGGAAAGTTCACACAGGCTAAACACAGACTAGTACTGGCAGTCTATGCTACTTGTTCATAATATGGAGTCATTGAAAAAAATCAACTTTGATAGAAGGGCTATATCAGCAGAGGAGACCCTGCAGCATGCATTGTTTCTTATGCAGACATCAGAGTAGACTTTTCTTGTTTCTTAATTTCTTTTTGATGGGTTTTTTTTTCTCTTAATTCTCAATTTTTATCAAATTCCTTTCTGGATGATTGTTATTTTTTTCTAAATGAGAATCATCCTACCCTTTATCTCAAAGAAAAGGAAAAAAAATATATTCTCCAATAGCAGCAAAGAAAAATGTGTTATAAAGTGCATCACTGATGTAGTCTGCTCGGCTTGGAACACAACCATATCACCAACCTTACTTGAGCCCCATAATCCATCATTGATGTCGTGCCCAAACACCCTAAGCCTATGAATCCATGAATCCCAAGAAAACCTTCCCTGCAGTAAATGTCTCCACCAATGCTATACAAATGGACAATCAACGATAACATGCCACAGATCCTAGTCTGCCCAAAAGCAAAAGGTGAATATGCTTGCTAAATGCTAACTGAAACCCCATCTCCTCAAAGGAAACTCTGCTAACACGCCCCATGAAAAATTCCAACACAATAACTGCACTTATGAAGAAGTCAGTTGATTGAAGTGCTAAACCTATAGTCCTCCCAGATGCAAATCCAATCATCCACAAACACCTCAAGTACATTCCCACGCTCCATCACCTCTGGAGCCTCAAACACACCTAGAAGGCTAGAAAACCCATGCCACCCTCCTCACTTGAGCGTCACGTTAACCACGGTACCACTTCCTTAAAGTACTTACAACCAAAATCTAGACAAATGTTCCCCTCCCTCCCCCAAACACCAAAGCTCCTTCCCTGACAAAGCTCAGTTGAAAGAGCAAAAATCCAAGGACCCAATTCCCCCTTTCTAAACCTTTTTCCAAACCACCATGTGGAAGCCCCTAGAGAATGCCCTTCTGCCCCTTTTCCAAGGAAATTGTCTCTCAATCCTTTCCTCCTATCCACCAGAATCATAAAAATGCACAAATAGGAGATCTGGAGGTTAAAGTTCACCAAAGATAACAACATACACTTACCTCCAAAGGATAAAAATCTACCACCCCAGCCCTCAAACAAAAGGATCCCAACCTAAGAACACACACCTTCCCTCCCAACAAGGAAGGTGCAGGTACCTAATCAGAAAATTGTAAACCTGTAACCGACAAAACTTGCCACCTCAAGGAAAAACCCATCACCACCGACCCCACCCGCAGTATGTGTAGACTTAACAAAGTATACCTTGAGTTCAAATAACAACTCAAAGTTCACCACCCCTCGCTATTTGATCCTGCAAAGATCGTAGCATCATCAGCATATTAAAGAAGAGGGACAGTCCCTAATTTCCATTGGAATGAAAAGTCCTGCAACAATTGTCCCTCAGCCTCACAACGCATAACCGCACAAACATCTCAGCCAACAACGAAAACAACTACATGGAAAAAGGATCCCCAGGTACAAGCCCATCCAACATTCAAAAGAAACGCTGGGGCAGTGACACATGAGGACAGAAAAGCTGAACGAATTCACACACAATACCCATGCCATTTTATCTCAAAGCTCATGCACCTCATCACCTTCTCTAAGCAACCATGTGAACATTATCACAAGTGTATATATGTGTGTGCACAAAAGCATGTACAGTAAAAGCTATAATAATATTAAAATAAGCATATGTGTCATGCAAGGCTACATGTGGTGTAACGGTCTCATAATGCTGATTTCCTTCAAAATTGAAAATGCCACATGTATCTTATAAGACCTACCAAAGTCATGATGTTTGATGTTCAATAATGTTAACTTAACATCGAACAAAAAGAACAAATTTCAATGAGACAAAAGTTACAATAGTGCATATTCTCGTGAAATTTGAAGCAATCAGACGATTCAGTATTCATGAGGTTTACTCTTTCCTGATCTTAAAGAGAAACTCACTCAGTGCATGACCCATGTGAGTACATCTTAGCCTTACTCCAGGTCATATCATCTGGATCTCAGTCAATTTTGGATGATAGTGGGATTTGGGAAAAAATATGTACACTACTATTTTTAGAGAAATTCCAATTAGATTTAATATCTCAGAATCCTTCACCAATTGCCTAACGGCTCCAACTCACAAAAAAATGCTAACCGCATGATTTTCTATGTCTAAAACGATGTGAAGTACATTATTAGAGTCTATCATATCACTACTATTCTGTAATCTGTATAGAACCCATTTTTTTCTTAGAAAGAATACAAGCTTCAAGCAAGGAGTATGCAGAAAATAAAATCAAAACAAGTCAAAACCTTATCCAATATCATGCGGTTACTCAAAAGCCACAAACAGTACGTACTACACTTCCACTTCCCAGAGATTCTATGAACTCTTCTATGCATGTTGGTTGCTACTATATTGTGTATTCAGCATTTATTAATTCATTCGTTTAATTATTTTTTTGACGACCAGGAACCTCCCATACCCGCCACCACAATTGGATGGTGAACACAGGCTCCAAACTGGGGGTTCAGCACAGTGCACCCATTGGTTATTTTACACATCCATACACACAGACATGTATTCAGCAATTATTCTACATACCTATTAGTGTTTCTATTGAGTTATCTTGATAGCTCTCATCAACCACATTGTCTCTATTAAAAATAAGCCGATTGGAATGATTAATTCAAGTCAACCTCATCAATTAGCAGATGATGCCTGTTAGCAAATAACACGAATCAACAAACATTTAAATGTTGATCAAAGTTCTTGTGAACTCCAATGGATTTTTGTGTTTACCAAAGTTGAGTTTACTTTTGCACAGTGGTGCTACAGGAATGATTCAGGACATTAAGCACATATATGACTAACAATAATCAATTCTGCAGCAATGGACCACTTAGTTCAGTTATGTGAAACAGGAAGAATGACATATTTTGAATGGTTAATGTTAGAAGAAAGAAAACTAGTGTATTGTGTCGATCAAGGACTAATTACATATATATAGTAGTTAGGGTATCCATATGACATAAACGGATATCCATATACCCATATATTAATATTACTAACTAGTAACTCAAACACTCTCCCTCGAGTTAGAGCACACAAATCTATTATGCCCAACTTATTACAAACAACCTTAAACTGACCCATAGATATAGCTTTAGTAAATACATCTGCAAACTGACTAGAAGTACCAAAGAGAGTAGTAATCAGTCCATCAATAACAGTATTCCTGATAAAGTGACAATCCACTATAATATGTTTTATCCTTTCATAAAATACAGGATTGTTCACGATATAGATAGCAACCGTGTTATTACAAACATAAGCATAGCTTCCATAGAAGGAAAACCAATTTCAGTCAGAAAAGATCTAATCCACATCATCTCACAAACTATATGTGTCATAGCTCTATATTCTACCTTAACACTCAATCAAGAAATAACATTTCAGTTTTAACATCTCCATATAATCAAGTTGCCTCCCACAAATGTGCAGTATCCAAAAGTAGACTTCCTGTTCCCCCAATCTCTTGCATATCTAAAGTCAAAATAGCCAATAACATTAACATGACCATAGCAACTATAATGTAGATCTCTGCTAGGAGAACTCTCCAAATATGATAGAATTTGTAAAGATGCCTTCCAATGTACTTTCCTCGATTGATGCATAGACTGACTAACCAATTCAATTGCAACGATAATATTTAGACGAGTAACGGTAAGATAAATTAACTTTCCAACCATACGTCTGTATCGTCCTACATCCTCAAGAATATTAAAGGCAGTGTCCCATAAATCTAGACCAAGATCAACAGAAGAGCTAGAAGGTTTACAACCAAACACACTTGCCTCCTCCAGTAAATCAAGCATATATTTCCTTTATGATAAAACTACTTCATCTTTAACATAAGTAGTCTCAAGCAATCTCAAATCCCAACAAATATCTAGGTCTACTAAAATCTTTTGTCACAAAATATTTCTTGAAGAATTCTCTGCTTTCATTAAAACTTGCCCAGTCACTACCCGTAACTAGGATATCGTCAACATAAACAGCTAGAATAACACAACCAATGGATCTACAAAGTGATCAGAGTTACACCTTTGAAAACCGAACTACATTGCGACCTTACTAAACTTGTTAAACTATGCACGTGGACTTTGCTTAGGCCATAAATCGCTTTCTTTAACTTGCACACATGTGTCTCCCCCTGAGTAATATAACCTAGAGGTTGTTCCATGTATACCTCCTCAAGAATATTACCATAAAGAAAGGTATTTTTGGCATTTAACTAATACATAGGCCAATTCTTATTAACTGCAACAGAGAATAAGAATGTGATAGAGTTAAAACGTACAACTGGTGAAAAATTTTCAAAATAATCAACTCCATAGGTCTGAGTGAAACCACGTGCAACCAACCAAGTTTTATATCTATCAATAGTTCCGTTGGTGTTACACTTTACAGTAAATACCAAACAGTTTACAATCTCAACATCAGCTGGTGGATTAACAAGATCCCAGGTCCCACGAGATCCAAAGGCTAACACCTCTTCATCCATAACAGCCCACCATTCAGGAATCCGTGATGCTACCTGATAATTCCTCGGTATAACAACAGATGACTGAGACAAAGTAAAAGTCTGATACATAGAATGTAGGTGATCATAGGTAGCAAAATGGGAGAAGGAATTTACAATAGAACAAGTACCTTTTCAGTAGGGAATAAGAATATCAACCTTAAAAGATGTCGTAGAGAGAGCTGGACCTGCATCAAAAGAAGTTGGATGATCAACTCCCTTTGATGTTGGTTGTACATAGGGACGCAAACGGATTAAATACGGTACGGATATGGGTATTATCATATCTGTATCCGTTTCAGAAATATAGATACGACTACGGACATCATACAGATAGGAAAATTACATATTCATATCTTCAAAAAAACAGAAACAGATACAAAACGGATAAAAATGGATTAGATACAGATAAAGTCAAATATAAAAACAAATATGACAATATACACATTACATAATTAATCAAATCATTAATAAGATTTTCATATAATTATATATTTTAAGTTTTTTAGTATATATGAAATAAAAATAATATATATCAAAAAAAAATTAGATATAATAATAGGTTAGACTTACCTTTTCCAAAAAAAGATGAAGTTATGAACCCAAATTTTAATATTCCATCATTATGGATGAATAATTAATTAATTATTAATAAAAAATTGTCATACTTTACAACATACTTTGTTAATTAAAGCTAATAAAATCCTATAAGTAACAAAGTAAAATCCTTGTAAAATAGATAAATAATTTGACAAAATCAAAATATAATCCATAGATCTTAATCTACATCATTTGGATTAGATACATGTCCAAATCTACCTTATTTAAAAACTCCTAATATACATAACTATTCATGTACAAATTCAACGATTTTAAAGTAGGAATCACTAGATCTCTAAGTAATAAGTTTCAAAACTAAAATGTAATCCATGTATCTTAATATATATCATCTATATTAGGTACACACCAAAATCTATATCATTTAAAAACTCATAACATATAGATTTATTCATATCAAATTCAATAGTTCTTTATGAGCTATAACAAGTACATACTAAATTTAATACATAGGAATTTTAAAAGCACTTGATTTTTTATATACAAACATTTTAAATAGTTTTGATCGTACCTGGTAGTTTAGATTTTTAATCTAACCGTTAGATGTTAAGATATAAAAAGTTGTCTATATATATACGGATGTATCCATATCCACTAAAATTCAAAAAATCATATCCGAATCTGTATCCATTTCAGGACGGATGCGAATATCCATATCTACTCATAAACGGATACAGATATGGATATTTTACGGATATACAATATCATTTGCACCCCTAGTTGTACATGATGTCGTAGTCGTCTAATAAAGACATGAATAGGTTGAGTAGTAGTAGTCCCTGGTCATTGAACCTGTTCTATGACAGGAACAACAAGAGGAAGAGGAATTAAAGATTCACTCGTAGAAGAAGAAAAAGAAATGGTCTCAAAGAAAGTGACATCTACAAAGACATGATATTTTCTATGCATTAAATCATAGCAGCAATAACCTTTTTGAGTCCACGAGTAACTCACAAACATACAACAAATGGAGTGGGGAGAAAGTTTACCTAGATTAGGACGAGTATCTTAGACAAAACAAACACAATCAAAACCTTTTGAAGGTAAAGGGAAAAAGGACCTCTGAGGAAATAAAAGACAATAAGGAATGTACCTATGAACAGAGAATGACATTCTATTGATCAAATGACACACAATAAGAACATCAACCCACAACTATTGAGACACCTTCATTTGGGCCATTAGACTTTTAATGACATCTAACAGACAACGACGTTTGCGTTCAACTATATCATTTTATTAAGATGTTCTGAGACAAGTTATCTGATGAATAACTCCCCCAAACTCACACAAAGGGGATACATCACGTTGAACATATTCAAGAACATTATCCGTGTAAAACACACACAATGGCTCACAAAATTGAGTTTTTAATTCATTATAAAATATTTTGATAAACCTAAATTAATCTAGAGAAGTCATCAATAAAGGCGATAAAATACCAAAACCATTGGACAAACTCAATACGACAAGGACCCCACACATAAGAGTAAACTAACTCCATAGGAACACGGCTCTGTTTCTCCTAACGTTGAGGATATGATATGGTGTAGGCAGAAACAAGACTTTGTTTCTCCTAACGTGGAGGATATGATATGGTGTAAGAACATGACTCTGTTTCTCCTAACTCCATAGGAATAAGACTCACACAGAAAATTATTGACAGAAATAGACTCTGGTAAAAGACTATTTAACTTATCTACCAACAGATGTCCCAAACGATATTGCTACAGAAAAGAAGACTTACTAGTAGATGTGGTGTAGGCAGATGTAGTAGGCTTCCTACGACTACTGAGACAGTACAAGTCATTGCTCTCAAGTCCCAAACCAATACGTTTCCCAGTCCGTAGGTCCTATATAAGAAGATAAATGAAAAAAAGTGTTACTATACAATGATGATTTTTGGTAAGTTGGCTAACAAACAGTAAATTAACATGAAAATTAAGAACATAGAGAACATTATGAAAGGTTAGATTATTAGGTAGAGACACGTCTCATTGTCCATGGACAGGTAAATGAGTCCCATTAGCTACAATAACAAAGAGTGTGGAAACAGAAGAAGACATTGAAGAAAAGGCAAAGCATGTACCCGACATATGCTTTGACACACCTGAATCAACTACCAAGTCTGCATCAGACAGTGGCAGTCTGAACAACTAAAGTGGAATGAGTCCGAAGAAGTCTACTATACTCAACTTGAATAATGGTCACTTTATCATCTTCACCCGCTAGAGTTGACAAATTGTCCTTTGTAACATTATTGCCCAATCGGGTTTGCCAAATTTCGTCCAACATCAATCCGAAGTGTGATTCATACGTCCACAGTGATCACACTTCGAGTTATCTCATTGACCACCATGTCCTCTCCCTAGATCACAACCTCGACCACGTCTACGACCACATCCTGAATCACAACCACGTCCGGAGGCAACCAAAGCAGACTAATCACTACGCACTATAGGAGTCCCGATAACAATACGTAAAACATGAGAGAAAGCAGTAGCCAGGGAAGGAACACTATCGCCACCAAGAATATTACCACACACCTGGGAGCCAACTCTGATCGAAGAGCAAATAGAGACCTGGTAACGACAAGCTCCTCCCTATATTCACGCATAACAAACGGCTGATAAATCTCGAGTTCATCCAGAAGAACTTGAATAGAGGTATACAATTCTTGTACAGACTGTTCACCCTACTGCAATGAAAAAATTGATCATAAAGCTCAACAACACGTGTGATATTCTTTTCATGAGCATAGATGGCCATAAAAGTATCCTATATTTTCTTTACAGTAGAAAGCATGGCAATTCCTCGAGAGATGTGTGGTTCCATACTATTCATCAACCACGTAATGACTCCATAGTCAAAGACTGACCAATCATCATATTCCGAGGCTTTAACATCAGGAAGATCTTGGATAATATGCTTGATTTTCTTATGAGCACCAAGGAAAATTTGAATGGATTTTAACCATATAAGATATTTTTTGCCATCAAGTTTAAAGAATGTACCACTAAGGTTGCAAAGTAAAACATTACAAGAAATAGAGTTCAAGGAAGAAGTCATAAATCTAGTGGTAGAGAGAGAGAGAGAGAGAGATTTTTAGCAAGGCAACAAGAGATAATTACGACTAAGAACCATAGAGCAGCCTAACCAAAACATCCCACACCAGTGACTAGGGCTGCATATGTCACCGAAAGGGAGAACAGGCCCTGCTGACCTATTTGATGGGTGCTAAAAGGAAAGGAGGGTCCAACGGCCTGTGCTGAAGGCAAAGGAAGAGCCGACAGTGACTACTGGAGGAGCCAACAAGTGTTGGATGGAGAGGAGAGGTCGACAGACTAGGCTGGAAAGGCCGACAGGCTGTGTTGGCGGTCGAGGGAGGGCCAACGGTGGGTGCTTGAGTGGCCAACGGATACTGGTGACAAAGGAGAGGCCGATGGCAAGGCTAGACAGGGAGGAGAGGGCTGGCAGTGGGGTAAGGGAGGGGTGTCGGCTATGAAGGTGTTTTTAAGGTTAGAGAAAAAGCCTATTGCTCTGATACCATATTAGAAGAAAGAAAACTAGTGTATTGCATTGATCAATAACTGGTTACATATATATAATGGTTAGGGTATCCATATAACATAAATGAATATCCATATACTCATATATTACTAACTAGTAACTCTAACAGTCAACACCACAAATTCCTTTTATATCAATCTCTATCATGGACTGCTTTGTTTTCTCCTTGTAACACTTCATACCTATGATATGTTACTTCCTATTTATTATATTTTACTCCCTCGGATATGCAGCTTCATATCTGCGTTTTGCATGGAAGAACATCTGTGGCTTATATATTGTTAAATTTGATGCAGATTCCTCAGTCAATAATGCATGTCATGACAATTTTTAACAGAAAGTAAAACAAAACCATGATCTGAAGAAACCCAACCTCGTCTGAAAAACATAAATTGAAGCCAAGGACACCATACCCATGCTGCATCATTGATTCACCATGCACTAAAAATCATATTGTGATGATATTTTATTATAGTTATAATAAGCCCATCCGTAGCAACAACACATTTACAATGGCAGCAATGCAGCATTGTCCATGTGCAGCTGACTGCTCCCTAAAAGAAGTTGGGGGCCAATCAACATCTCTTGTAGGATCCTTTGGGAAAGAAATAAGGTAAAGGATAAAGAGGTAGAAGGAAGACAGAGGTACAGAAGAATAACTAGGTGAAAGATGAACTTTACAATCGTTTATGATTGTCCCAACCATCGCCAAAATGTCTGGAGAATTGGGAATTTTTTTTTGCCATTGTAGCACCTTCGAAAAGAAAGTAGCTTGCACAAAACTAAAACTAAGGGTGTAAATGAAACGAATCTGCCTATATCCACATTTACATCCGAAAATTTCCACCTGCATTCAAATGGGGATGCTAATTTTCCACATTCATGATCGTATCCAACAGATAGATTCAGATATTGTCCCCATCTGTCTGAATACAAATAAATGCATATCTGATACCCAAAATACAAATCAACTTGTAAGACCTTTTCACTAGTAATGTTTAATTACTGATTTATTACTTGTTGCATGTGAAAACAAGATTAAAAATAAAATATATGTAAACATACAATATACGTTATACGGATGCACATATGAATACGGATAATTTATGGATTCAAATGTTTAGCAATTCAGTCAGATTTTTTTTCAAATAGAAATTCGAAAATTCGGATAAGGATGCAGAGTGAATATTCGGATTTTACACAAAACCCATCTACAAGGCAGTGCTCTACAAAGCATCTAATGTCATTCTCTCAGCTAACGGGATTCATGTACTCTATCAGAAAAAGAATGGCAAACATTCCAATTTGAAGGAAATTACAAAATCCAACTGTAATGTGTCTAGCAAACTAGATATTATTTCGCCAATTAAGATTGCCCAAACACTAGAAATACAGAGTCAATGTGAATGAAATGTCCTCAAGCAATCAAATAATGCCTCAGTACTCGTTTCTAACATTGACTAAGATTGCCCAAACATGGTTCTATAAGAAAAAGGTACTCACAATATCATTACAAGCTGCTTCCATTTGGCATGCTACTGTCCGTGTCCATATAAGAGTGTAGAGCTTCAACGAATCCTCGTCAAGAACTCCAACTAAACTTGCTGAAATTAAAAGAGAAGAAGTCTGTGTTGAGTTAGTAACAGTGCTGTCATGATCAAGTTAGTACATCAGAATATAAAGAATTTTATCAGATAATAACAGTTAAGATGATTATCACTGAAATTAACATGAGTCTTTAACATTGTTAAGAAAAAGAAACTATGAAACAAAGTTCACTAAGCATCAAAGAGATACACATGCTCAGGGTCCATTTTCAACATATATAGTCGGCAAGCAAGCATGGAAGTCGCTTTATTGTATAGGAACTTCTTCTGCTAGTTGGGTGAACCCAAACCGTGAAATCCAAAACCCACGGTCAGGATTGCCCTCATGTTTTAATAAAAAAAATGGAAAACGAAAAAATTCTAAAAAAATATCTACAAATTAAGAAAAATATGAATTAGCAGATAACTGGAAAAAAAAACAAAACAATTCCATTTTTCCCCAAAAACGGGGGAAAATCCACTATGGCTGCAGCCATAGAGGAATAATTCCCCAATTGTATAATATCAACACAGATTGGATAAGATCTTATATGTTCTACCTTTAAAACAAGTTGTTTGTGGCAAAGAACATAGATGATCATTTATTGATTTCTTCAGACAGCCAATGTGGTCAGCTCCACTTATTACCAAATTGCCATCAGCCATTTACAACAATTAAACCAAGATACTAGAAGATTTTGAGTTTGGTTAGTGAAAAAGTAGCTCAAAATCAGAAGAAAAAAATGTAGAATTAAACCCTTTTGGGTTTTTCCCAAAATTGTCAAAATCTGCCAAAACCAAACTTTTAAAATAAAATATAAATTGATGTTAAAAAATGGAGTCTTTGCAAATATACCCCTAGAATTTTCAAAAATGGGTTTATATATCTAGTCTTTTGCAAACAGTCAAAAACAGCGCAAGCAACTACCAACAGTAAAAGAAAATGAAGACTAAACTTAGGAGTACACTATGCAACTGAATTACATGGGAGCCTCCAAATGCTAGTGGGCCTGATAGCTTCATGGGCTTCTTGGGCATTCTTCACCTTTTTGAAGTACTTTTTTATATCCTTTGACGCATAATTCTGACCATACCTGTAACAATTGTTGTGCCAAATACAAAGAAATATCCACTTCAAACAAAGTATTCAAGTTCCATTCCAAGAATCTCAGACGCAATGAGGGTGTGTTAAAGAAAGAACCTATGAGTTCAAGATTATAATGATTAACAAATTTTACATCAGTGAGTATAATTTATTCAGAAACCATTCAGTAAACTAAGATCATCAGTGTGCATGATATCTAATGCAGTATATTGCACAGGACCCTACGTATATCATTTCCCCAGCCCAATTGGTTTCTTCAAAAAATAACCCTTTGGTGGATTTGATGTATACAGAACTAAATGAAAAGAACGCCCATTGATAATACAACACTTGTACTCAGTGGGATAATGACCATAAGCAACACATATAAGTGAAAATTTATTTTTTCACAACTTCATGGAAAGCTAAAAAAAATATTTATATATAAGATCAAAAAAAGTTCATTTTATGGCATGCAATGGGAAAAGAAAGGAAAACTTTTTTAAAAAATCCACAAATAACCATCAGCTACTAGCCTAGTCCAAGGAAATCTAAATTACACTAAAACTTGAAAGATTTGCAACTAGGGGGACCTAATTGGAAAAATGAGAAGAAAAATTCAAGTACGCTAGGATTTCTAGGGCTAAACTTGGAGAGATAAGCAGTAGTTACTAATTTACGATATATATGACAATAAAAGAAACTAACCTCTGTGTGACCAATGAATGAATGTCCTTTGCAGCGGCATCAGAGATCTTAAAGAAAGAAAACATAATCATTAGTGTAAATATTAAAATTGCTGATATATTATCCTAATGAATATGAAGCACAACCAAGGATCGATATTACAAATTTTAAAGCTCCAACAACACTCAAGGTCATGACTACCATAATCAAGTTCTACCAACAGCCAAACAGAATTTCCCATCCAGTACATTAAAAAAGAGTTGTCATCAAAGAGCAGAATATATAACAATTAAAATAGGTACGAATTACTACAGCAAACAGTGATTCCTCTCTGAAAAATGCTATCAGGTTATAGTTGAAATTCACATCCACTAGCCTGATTACTTACCATGCAAAGCCATCACCTCTACAGTGGCATATTGGTGAGATTTACCGAGACCAGATCTTCTAAAAAGATGCATACAAATACTCTGTAATGTCCTGAGTCGTGCTTAACATGCTAGAGGTGCTTCGGCATGTTTAATTCCATACCGAATAATTTGAAGATCCGGAACGAGTATATAAGGAAGTAAGCTACTACTATAGTAATTTACGACTCAAGCGTTTTGACCCATATTAGTGGGTTACATTCAAGTTACTTTAGGACAATAATGTTACGGACTCGTCATAGACCAAACTAGGCCAATGGGCTTGGGCTCGAGAAGTGACAGAGTGGTTTCAGAGCAACCAGCCAGCCAGGGTGGATTCAAGGCATCCAGGCAGCCAAGGTGGTTTCAGGGGGTGGTGTCTTCCTTTAAGGTGACTTCAACTAGAGTCAAGGTTCATGTGAATTGTTTGCTATCACATATCTGCCTTTTCTGCTAAATCCTATGTTGTTTTTCATTAGAATAGTCCCACATTGAAAAAAGTTAAAACTAAACTTGTAGTTATATATAGATGAACCTCTTCACTCATTGCCAATTAATTTTGAAATAATTATCCATATTACAACACCATATTAGAGCCAAAAAAAAGCTTAAACAGACCTCCATCCACAAACATCTACCTATATCCAAGAGAGACACTTATAAGACCTAAAAGAGACTACAAGTGGGAAGCAGTGTTGCAACAATCCTATATTGGAAAAAGTGAGAATAAAGCTTGCGATCATATATAAATAGACCTCTCCACTAATTGTTAATTAATTTTGAGTTGAATGTCCACATTACAACAGTTTTAAAACACTAAACTAGATAATGTCAAGGCAGACTTATACAAAGACAGATTCACATAAAAACTGTTACATTACTTAAAAATAATAATACATTTAGTTCCTAAGCAGGTTGAGGAACTTACAATAACAACACTAATAATGAAAGACATGCTAACATGGTGACAGCCAATGCTGAAAAAAAAACCAGAAAAAACATAACAAGAAGAACAAAACACTTTTTAGATTGTTGATGTTGAATATATATATCATAAAGATGCTTATTTTATGAATAACCATCATGATGCAAGTGATACCTACACGCAATCCATCAGTTCGCATATATGTAATTAACCCTGTTGCCAGTTCATCTGAGAGAATAACGCCTTCATATAGTTTCTGAGCTAGCTGCACGAACCAAAAATATCACAAAGTAACACCATTAAGAGCAGTAAATGATTGAAGATAGAGAAGTCATAAGTTAAGCATTTCTTGAACCAATTCATCTATCTATAGAATGGGCTGAGAAATTTATTCTGTATCAAATCATGGGTATTTCCTTACATGATAAGAATAAATATCAAACTACTAGAAAATACATTAAAAAATATATTGATACACATTATTTCGAGAAATCCATTCACTTGCCCAGAATTATTCGACAACCTTTCTGAGATGAAAAATCTATTTTGTGCAATTTCAGAATTAAAGTAAGTCTTTGTATCTTATTGGTGAAAGTGAATAATTGAAATTCGACGAACCCCTTGTTTTCTTCTTTTTCTTGTGGAATAACCAAGATGAATGCATTTTTTTACTATAAACTAAGGAAATTTTTCGATTTTTTTATTTAATGATCAGAAATAAAAAATATAATCAAGGTTAATTTAATAATATTATTACTCATTTTAATCTGGTACATACAAAAAAATTGATTTCCTTTACTTCTTAACCAAATGGAAACATTAACTGATTTCCTCATAAATTAACTAGAGAACTTCCAAATGTAAATAAGGACACTTGTGCAGGAGTGATAGTCCCAAAAACGTATCCAGGACATTATAATTTACCATAAAGTCCATTCCTTTTGATGGTGGAGCATAAAGTAATTAATTCTGCCACCCTCCCTCCCTATGTATCCTAGTAACATACTGAGAAAAGAGAAAATTTCCCCAAAATAAACTACACACACATCCAAGAAGGACAAACAGCAAATGACAACATTCTTCTTGTAAGCTCTTTCTTGTTCAAATGTATTAAAATGTTATATGTATCTCAAAAGATTAACAAATCAAAAAAAAGTAAGGAATCCAAATAAAGAATTCAAGAAGTTAAACTTCAGGAAAGACGTTTACCTTCATTGTATGTGCAGCCATGAAATGTAATTTGTTTGCAGAATCCTGTTGAAGAGTTGAAGTAATGAATGGCATAGGAGGATTTCTATGAACCTTATTTCTTTTTAAGCCAAGTACTACAAAATCTGAAGAGGAAACCCTCTTTTCAATAGAGTCTGCCTCCACACAGGTGCCTACTGAAAACTGATTTAACCTTTTGGAGTCAAAATGGGTTAACACCGAAGGGATTAAAATGCTGTCATCTGTATTGTGGAACTGAACTTCAATGGTCCAGTATTCTTGTGGCTTAAATTTATCAATGTCCATCTCTCTATCACATATAAGGGCTAAAGCTGAAGATTGAACACGCCCAGCTGATTGACAACCAGGTAATTTCCTCCATAATAATGGAGAAACACTAAACCCAATCAGATAATCTAGTGCACGTCTTGCCAGATAAGCATTGATCAAGTTTATATCCAGGCTTCTAGGAGATTGTAGAGCATTTTTTACGGATGCCTCAGTTATTTCATGAAAGACAACCCTTGCAACATTGACATTACCTTTCAAGGCATCCTGCTGGTGCAACATCTCAATAAGATGCCAAGCAATTGCTTCTCCTTCACGATCAGGATCAGTTGCAAGAATGAGATTTTCTGCACTGAAAGGCAGCAGAAAAAGGAGAGTCAATGCATCCTTCATTACAGTGTATGCTACGTAATTACAAGGAAACAGTAGTAGAATGCACAAAGCTTAAAACCACATGCCCCAATCTAATTTACCACTTCAAGTTTACAAATGCTTCCATGTTAAACAACATTAGCAAGAAGTTAAATTGGAATACCATTGTGGAAACTATTGCCAAGGACAAAATTTCTTTATTTGCTTGATTAACCTACATAACTTACTCTGTTGTGTGAACTTTAAGACAAAAACAAGGGGAACTTACCCGCCTAGTGCAACTTTAATGGTCTTAAGGTGGGTCCATGCAGAGTTTGGCACTTCCCAGACCATACTGAAGTCAACGTCTGGCCGTACCGAGCCTGACCTTCCAGCCAAGTCCCTCACATGACCATAAGTAGAGACAACATCAAACATATCCCCCAGATAATTCTGAATAGTCTTTGCTTTTGTGGCAGACTCAACAACCATGACCGACTTCCCACAAGGTGGAAAGAGAGGCATCAAATTCCCTTGTATGGTCCTCATGTTTTCTTGACTTAATGTTTTTTCAACTGCCTTAGATTTCACCAATGTAGTAGAGTGACCGGTTCTCTTTGCACGAGATGTTTTATTGTCCTTAACCTCCACATCATTCGATAAGGCACTTTTCTGCTGAAGTGCCTTATCCTGCATCTTACTGTCCTTCGAGTCTTTCTTTCTGACCTGTGCTTTGGACCCTTTGTTCTTCCTCTTTCCATCAACAGCTCTTTCCTTTTGTAAATCTTCAGCCTTTGCAGCACCCTTTCTCACAGAAAGTTGAGTGTCATTGGCCTTGATTTCTTCATTGAGGCCGTTATAGGCAGTTATTAGTTTGGTACGTTGTGAATCACGAAATAACTCAATTAAAGAATGTCTGTTTGCTAAATTTCCATCTCCAACAGCTGCATTCTTATTTATTCCCTTTGTTTCTGATGAAGCCAGAAGATTACTGTTACCAGTACAAGAAAAAAAACTCTTGCAGCAATCCTCACGAGAGAAAAAATTCAATCTAAAACTACTGCCCATGACAAAAGTTAGTGAAGCTTGTCTACTGAGCTTTGAAGCATTATGAACCCCAGCCTTTAGCTGGCAATCACTCTTCTTTACTCCCTTTGTTTCTGTTGAAGCCAGAAGATTACTGTTACCAGTACATGAAAAAAATCTCTTGCAGCAATCCTCATGAGAGAAAAAATTCAATCTAGAACTACTGCCCAAGCCAAAAGTTAGTGAAGGTTGTCTACTGAACTTTGAAGCCCTATGAACCCCTGCCTTTAGCTGGTAATCGCGAATGCTAACAACAAACTTGCGCTTGTTCAAACTGTTGATATTTTGTGCAAAACATCTGAAATTCCTACTTACACCAATAGCTGGAAATGGTAAGCAGCTTCCCAAAGAGTTTGCCATGCTTCTGCAATGAAGCTGTTTCACAAAACCAACAGCGTACATATTATATTCCATTAAACAAACCAGGAAGCAAGATCAAGCAGCAAAAATAAATTTTCTGTCCAAAATGAAATAGTTATAGTTCATTAAACAAACCAGGAAGTATGATCAAGTGGCAAAAATAGTTATATTCCATTAAACAAACCAGGAAGCATGATCAAGTGGCAAAAATAAATTTTCTTTCCAATTGAAATAGTTACAGCTCATAAACTTCTAATATTAATTAGGGTAATTTTCAGATAACCCCTTAAGGATTCTCCCAATTAAAAGAAAACCTAACATTCAAATGCATTGTGTCATCCCCCTAAGGTTTGACGTTAATTTTAAAAAATCTCTTGCCATCTGTTTATAGTAAAAACTGTTAATTCCATAACAAAAAGACCAAATTACCCTTAAAGTTTATTTTCAAAAAAACCTACTCACTTAATCATTATTTACCATTAAGTTTTCCTACTTTGTTTTTTAAAATGTTCTTTAAAAGGAGAAGAATAAAAAGAGATGAGAGGACAAATACATGAGGTATGTTCAACAAAGAAGAAACCTAAATAGTACTTAAGGTCCATTTGGTAAAATTTTTAGACAATTTTTGAACATATAGTTTCTCCTCAGAAGCTACAATAGTCTAACAATTCTACTAAATACTATCAATTTCTCATAAACATGTAACTTTTAGAACAATAATTCCTTTACATTTTCATAAGCTCACGTATGACTGCTTCTAGTCAGAAATTAACTTTTCTACACTTGAGTTCAAAAACTAAAGCTTTACCAAATAGACCCTTAATGACATAGTGAATATAAGTTACTAATAGGTTTTATGGATAATAAGGACTTTTTCTTATCCATTATAATGATGTAGATCATTAAATAGACGATATGGGGTTATTTAAAATTGATGTCAAGCCTTAAGGGCTAATATGAAAATTATCCTATTAATTACTTTGGGAGATATTCATGTTTTATGCATCTAAATCAAAGTGGAGAATATAAAAAAAATTGTTGACTTTTTTATTTACAGAAACCAACAAAATACAAAGTTGTCGATGACAAACAAAAGACAAAACCTTTGCAAGAGGACAAGACTCAAGAGCAAACAAAATAAGAAAAAAAACAAGCACCATACAAAAAGATAACCAATAAAAAGGAATAAAGAAAATAAAAAAAGACACAAACCCAAGTAAGGAAAACCAAAAATAAGAATGCTCAAGAATTAGCAGGCATTGAACAATGCATACATGCCAAACGGAATCATCCTAATCTGATCACCGTCAACAAAAACCATACTTTCTTTGATCTAGTCAATCGATAAGTGAAGTTCAACCGTTAATGAGCAGTCTTCCTTAAAGTAGCAGTGGTTCCTTACTATACAAACTGCCAATGGCACAACCAGTAGGAACAACATCAGAACACCGATCATCTTTTTTTAGCAATCAGAAAAAGGAACTTTTCTTCAAAAAAAAAAAGGAAAAGATAAACAAACTGACAGTCTTATCAAGAAGATAAGATCTGCAGCGAAGACAAAGAAAAAGGAAAACAAAACAAAATACAAGCATGCCCAAATAAAGAGACACAAAGGTTGTGTTTAGTTCAGATTTTGGCTTATCACTTTTCTATAGAATCTAACTTCTCATCAAAAGCTCACTCACCCCAGATGTTGGCTTCTATCGAATTTATATAGTAGAAGCTGTATGTTTCTACAATTAACTTGATTCTATTCTCTCATTTGATTCAAATTCTAGCTATAAAATGATTGATGTCAGAATTTAAAACACACACTACAAGATTCTAGTTATGGTGTTTCTTTAGCAGTAAAAATAAATCAGTGTTAGGAATGCAAGATATTAGGAAACTGTCTATGGTAGTTTGTCAGGTCCAAAAAGGACGTTTGATTGCTCTTATACACGGAGGTTACTTGGTTCAAGTTGAGGAACCTAAGATTAGTTGAACTAAGTCTGTATTAAGTGAATACAAAGAGTTTAAGAGATGAATCAACAGAAAGCTGCATGATAAAATATATATATTAATGATGCCCACACCACATGATGAAATGGGATAGGATCAAGGTGTTGATGTTATTGTCTGCCACTGTGCTTAGTGGGAAATATTTTTTGCCAGCTCGAAATGGTCATATCTTCTATTCAGCAATCAAGGTATCATTATTGGCATGCGTCCAACTATATTCTCCATACTTGTTGTATATATGTTTTGTATCAATCAGTCATAATTTTCAAAGAAGATTTGTTGAATGTGTAATATGTGGTTTCATCATCATGATCTTTTTGTTTGAATGAACCGTGTTGTGTTAAAAATAATGGAAAATGAACTAATCGTAGTTGTTTTGATCAAAAAGACAGATGAATAACATCACATTTTCACTGAAGCCCATGAAGACAAATCAAATTAATGCATCTAGAAAATAATAAAGTAGAAATCGAACTCTCATTCTGAACCAATGGATAATAAAGTAGAAGATTTAGGTACATGATGGGGATATGATTCTCTAACACAGTAAATTCTAGATGGATAATATGCACAGCAATTGACATGATAAATATCTTCTCATACCCATTTCAGCAGCTGGATCTTTAAATGCACAAGAAATAATATTTTATATATACATATATATATATATGAAAGAGGTGTTTATATAATGGCATAAGTTTATACATATATATATGAAGATCTTGTCTTCTTCCGTATATTTCTTTATGGGGGTGGGGGTTTCCAAGCTTTTACAGGCTCTCCTTGCGGAAAAGAGCATCAGAATCATATCACAACAATGAAGGAACAGAGGAAAGAGTTAATATGAGCCAACATTGTAATGACAGAAAGAGATCCTTCTTCATGGGGTTTTCACACATCCGCATGAGCAAGAAGAAAGAAAACAACTCTTCTACTTTACCCACGGCTAATTGCATTTGGGAAATGTCTCATTCATAGTTGGAGTTTCCCTAAGAAAACTGGGATTACTAACTAAAAAATAGTAAAGCCAGAAGATGCATTCCATGAAATTGAACAACATTGCTAACTAGAAATTGAGCAACGCTTGAACTGAAGATGCATTCCCAGATTTGTACTACAGAAACCAAACTTTCGTACAAAAGTATTACAAAACTAGTTAATTCGTTGAAGGATAATTTGAAGTCAGGGTAAGAAAAAAAATCAGGAAAAGAAAAGAAAGAGAAAGAGAAACCTCACCTACACCTGATACGGCTGGTACAGAAGTGTCCTTGAACACCAGGTGCCGCTGCTTCAGCTGTTGAACAAAATACCCCAACCAAATCGACAATGTAGAAATGGAAAGGAGTAACGGGAAAATAAAAGAGAAGTTTTGATGAAAAGGAGTAGTTGCTTTCTTACCAGAGTAGGAGGCGGCCATAGGAGAACAGGAGGAGGAGTAATGACAAAGGAAGAACGGGAGGAGGAGGAGGCCGTAGGAGGAGGAGGAGTCCGTAAGAGAATGGGAGGAGGAAGGAGAACTGGAGGAGGAGAAGTAATGACACAGGAAGAAAGGAAGGAGGACGCAGTCGTAGGAGAACAGGAGGTTTTGAACGGTGGAGGAAGAAGCGTCGAGATTTTGAACGGTGGAGGAAGAAGCGTCGAGGTTTTGGGAGGAAAAGGAGGAGGTGATGGTAGAGGTTTTCGCCGGTGGAGGGAGAAGTGTCAAGGTTTTGGTCTTTAGGAGGGTTTTGGGCGGAGGAAGAGAGCTTTGATAAAAATAAAAGAGGGAAGAAAAGCAGTGGTTAAAATTATTAACATTTTAATCTTAATCATAGTCTAATTCTGTGGTTAATCTGTGGGAAAAATAAATTTTCTTTAAGATAAAAATATTAATCACAGTTATTTTATGTTTAGTCAAGGGATGTGATCATGGCTAAGTAATGTTTTATTTTATTGATTCGAAATAATGTATTTGTAGCTATTTCCGTGACTATTCCATGGCTAAACATATTAATTAGCTACGAAATTATTGTCTGTGGCTAAATTCGGTGACTAAAGTCCAGTTTTCTTGTAGTGTTGGCAAATTTTTCAAAATAATATTATTTTAAAAACTTATTACAATAATAGACCTTCTCCTAAACTATTTACAAAATGAAACCTTTGACAAATTCAAGTAGATTCCACGAATCCACGAGCCCACTTGGTCTATCAACATTCTTTTTCTATTTTTTACTAAATTCGATTTAATATTACCAAATTAAATTAACAATATTGAATACACTCGTGTCAACTAAATTCGATACTTAAAAGTTCGAACTCAATTTTAACCAAATTCGATTCTTAAAGGACCAAATTCAATGGACAGATTTAACTTCGTTTCTTTGAATTCGGTATATTAATATCCAAATTCATTTAAAATTTAACTCGACTTCTTCTCTTGAGCATCGAATTTAGTTGACATACTTCTGATAAGACTCAAAAATATCATGAACCTACAACCATAGGAAGATAATATATACAAGCACACCAAATCTCAACCATTTAAATGATAAACCCAAAGATGCTAACTCAAAGCAGTGAACAACTTCACATTGCTAATTACGATCAAGATATTTCTTAAAAACAAAAACATTTAAAAAAACACAAATTAAGTACCACTACGATATCAAGAGGAAGTTGCTGGTGGACGCAATTCAATACAGACGAACTATACTAACACGTGGCCATCTACGCACTGAAACAACAACATTAAAAACACTATTTTTTAAGAACTATGTAAGCCAAGAAAGAGACGCATCGTGAGAATGAAGTGACAAGCGGTTGAAAACTGACAAACCTGTGAATGTGGAGCTAGGGACATGAGGGCTTAGTGAAGGCGACAACATCAATAGCACCAAAGCATGACGACAACAGATGAGGAGTGGTGCGAGAAAGAGAGAGTTCAGACTTCAAAGGTAAGTAGGCGAGAGACGTGAGGGAGAGGAAGACAAATATTAATGAGGGGTTTAGATGGGAACATGGGATGTGAGGTATTCACATGCTAATCGTGTTCAGGTCTAACCGTCTAACAACTTGAGTTGATCAAGTCTAATACCTGGGATCTAGACCACTTAACAAGTTTTTGGCTTATTTGGAATTTTAATCAATGAACTCTCTTCAATCACAATGTTTTCTTCGTAAAACGTCCATTTCGTCGCAAGATGGCATTTATGGACCTTCATACTCAAATCCAACTTATACGACCACAAAAAGGTTTGGATAAATGGTTGTGACCCTCATACATTACTAATAAGTCCATGAGTTCATTCTAACATAAATGTAGCATGAGCATCGGAAAAAACCCTTAGAAGTAAATCATTCAAACTTATCAATTTCTTTTCTAAAATTTTGGATTCAAAGTATAAGAACCTACTAAATTTTTCAAAATAATATTATTTTAAAAACTTATTACAAACATAGACCTTCTCCCAAATTATTTCCAAAACGAAAGTTATGACAAATTCATGAGGATCTCACGAGCCCACGTGCCCACCTGGTCTATTAGTTTTTTTTTCTATTTTTTACCAAATTAGGTTTAACATTGTTGAATTCAATTAACAATGTTGAATACACTCATGTCAACTAAATTTGGTGCTTAAAAGATCAAATTTAGTTTCAACTAAATTCGATTCTTAAAGAACCAAATTCAGTGAACTGGTTTAACTTTTCTTTGAATTCGGTATATTAATTCCTGATTTCGCTAAAAATATAACTCGACTTCTTCTCCTGAGCATCGAATTTAGTTAACATCCTTCTGGTAAGACTCAAAAATGACATGAACCTACAACCGTGGAGTAAAATATATACAAACACACTAAATCTCAACCATTGAAACGATAAACCCAAGGATGTTAACTCAAAGCAGTGAACAACTTGACATTGCTAATTAGGATCGAGATATTTCTTAAAAACAAAATAGTTTTAAAAAACACAAATTAAGTACCAATACGACATCAAAAGGAAGCTGCTGGTGGATGCAATTCACCACAGACGAACTATATAAACGCATGAGCATATACGTATTGAAACAACAACATTAAAAATACCATTTTTTAAGAGTTATGGGAGTCGAGAAAGAGACGTGCACCGTGGGAATGGAAGCGGCGAGTAGTTGAAGACTAACGAACTTGTGATGGTGTAGCTGGGGACGCAAGGGCTTGCTGAGGGCACCTGCATCAATAGCACCAGTGCATGAAGGCGAAGCGAGAGGAGTGGTGAGACAAAGAGAGAGAGAGATCATACTTTAAAGGTAAAAAGACAGGAGATGCGAGGGGGAGAGAAAAATATCGATGAGGGTTTTAAAGGGGTTTAGATAAGGATATTGGATGTGAGGTATTTACGTGCTAATCGTGTTCGGGTCTAGTCGTCTAGCAACTCATGGATCTAAACTACTTAACAAGTTTTCGGCATATTTGGACATACAATCAATGAACTCTCTTCAATCACACTGTTTTCTTCATAAAACGTCCATTTCTTCGTAAAATGGCATTTATGGACCTTCGAACTCAAATCCGACTTGTACAACCATAAAGCGGTTTGGGTAAAAGATTGTGACCCTTGTGCATTACTAATAGATCCATGAGTTCATTCTAACATTAGTGTAACATGAGCATTGACGGGAAAAACCCCTTAAAAGTAAAACATACAAACTCATCATTTTTTTTCTAAAATTTTTAGATTCAAAGTATTAAAACTTGGAAAAAATTTCAAAATAATATTAATTTAAAAACTTATTACAAAAATAGACTCTCTCAAACTAAATGAAACCTCTGACAAATTCAAGTAGATCCCACATAGCCACCTAGTCTATCAGCATTTTTTTCTATTTCTTGCTAATTTCGATTTAATATTGCCAAATTCAATTAACAATATTAAATATACTCATGTCAACTAAATTCGGTACTTAAAAAATTGAATTCAGTTACAATTAAATTTGATTCTTAAAGAACCAAATTCAATGGACAGGTTTAACTTATTTTCTTTGAATTTGATATATTAATACCCAAATTCATTTAAAATATAACTCGACTTCTCTTGAGCACCAAATTTAGTTGACATCCTTCTGATAAGACTCCAATATGTCATGAACCCACAACCATGGAGTAAAATATATACTAGCACACAAAGTCTCAACCATTGAAACGATAAACCCAAAGATACTAACTCAAAGCAATGAACAACTTGACATTGCTAATTAGGATCGAGATATTTCTTAAAAACAAAATCATTTAAAAAACCACAAATTAAGTACCATTACGATATCAAGAGGAAGTTGTCGATGGATGCAACTCACTACAGACAGACAAACTGTACTGACGCACGGCATATACGCATTGAAACAACAACATTAAAAACACCATTTTTTAAGAGCTATGGGAGTCGAGAAAGAGACATGCACCGTGGGAATGGAAGCAGCAAGTGGTTGAAGACTAACGAACCTGTGATGGTGGAGCTGGGGACGTAGTGCTCAATTAGGTCGGTGGCATCATTGGCACCAGAGCATGACGACGAGGGAAAAGGAGTAGCACGAGAGAAAGAGATCAGAGATAAAGAGGCGAAAGATGCAAAGGAGAGAAAAAAAGTATTGATGAGAGTTTTAGAGAGATTTGGATGGGGATATGGGATGTGAGGTATTCACGTGAGGTATTCACGTGCTGATCATGTTCAAGTTTAGTTGTCTAGCAACTTGAGTTAGTCAAGTCTGATACTTGGGATCTACTATTGTTCTTCATAAAGAATGATCATTCGAGCAAGATTTCTTCTATTCAATTCTTGATAAAAATTCCAAATTTTTAAGTCTACGGTATTTTCTCTATTTCTTTGTGACATGCCACATTTATTAACATTTGATGAACATCTTGCTTTACTTTCGAGGAATGTTTAAGTTTAAAGTAATGAATTAAATTCTTCATCCCATCTTTTGGTCTAGTCATATATTCGACACTACAATGCAAACATTTTTCCTTTGTTATTCTATCAACTTCAATTTTAATAAAATCCTTCCAAACATCCGATTTTGATTGTCTTATCTTTTTATGAGTGATTATGGTTGTTGTTAGTTCTTGTTGTTCAAGAGTAACAAACTCAACATTAATTGGTTCTATATATAGCATTATATTTAGAAAATAAAATGTGTCAAAATGAAATCACATCAAATTGAGAAGCATTAAAATAATGCATCAACGTGAATAATAAACATCAAATTAATGAGCATAAAAGTAAACAATAAAGTGAATAACAAACATCACAAACAGATACGTGCAACAACTAAAGGGAAGAAAGGGATCTCCGACAAAAATATTTTATTACAAAACAATAGGCGTTACAAAAAACCTTGTGTGTCAATGTCCTAGGATAAAATTCAGAGCACATTGATGAATTTCAGCATTAGCATGGTTGAAGTAACATCACAGGGAACTAAAGCACGTAGATACAACCATATTTCTTTAAGAAATATTAGCTCTTTCATGTGTAAGATGTTTCTAAAATGAGCAAAAACAAATGCTGCAAACCTATGACTAGTGCTTGGAATGGTTACATGGATGATATAGGAGGGAGTAAAAAACAATTTAAATTTAAGCATGAGTGGTAATTATTGTACCTGTTTGGCATTCTATCTTAGAATAATTGTATGCAGTTGGAGAATGAAAAAATGACCTCTCTCTTTTACAGGGGAAGCAACTTTACCAGTCCTATTGCCCTTCATGTCTGGCATATAGTTTAGAATAGTCTAGGTAGTTGAAGAATTGCTCCAGACCTTCTTTTCTTATACTAGAGCTACAACTTTACCAGTTATATAGCTTCTCATGTTGGCATGTATAGGCATTAAAGCCTTTATCTAGGAATAACTTGGGATAATTAGCTCTCAAATAATAGGATCACCCTAAAATATTTGTTTGGAGTTAAAATGTAAGTGAAAATGTGTTATAAAAATATATCCTATTTAATCTCAGCTATGCCTTTACTTCAGTGATATGTGTTGTGGCTGAAACAAATCTCTTCTAGAAACAGGAGAAGTTCTGGGTTTAAAGTGAGGCTGGAAGCAACTTTATTACTTAAAAAATCTCAAATTATTCCTCACCCTTCACTTAGAAAAACTAAGTTCCCTTTCATATTTCTTTCTACACATTTTTTATCTCCTTCATTTGTTTGCTTGACGTTGTTTAGGTTTCCATTTATTAAGACATTTATAATGTGAATAAATGCTTGTACTTAGGTAAAAATACACATTTATATTTTTAAGAATGTTAGTAGTATTTGTGGAAAATTTTGTCACCTTAAGAAAAGGTTTCTACGATAATATTTCCTCGACCTTTTGAAATCAAATGGATGAAATTTTAATTACTGACCCTAAAATGTGACAAATGAAAGCTTTAAAATTAAATGTATTAGTACCAAAAAGAACCCATTATCGTATACAGATGGGGGCTTATTAATGTTTCATCCATCATTCAAGTCTTAACATATCCTGAGTTCCACCTAGGAATTATGAGAAGTATTGTATATTTCTATTTATGAAGTGATTACTATTGATTGCACAAGCCTTAGGATTTCACCACCACAACATACTACAACACCAGACTACCACTTGTTTTCAGCTGTTTATTCTGTTATTTTTTGAGGATGTTAATAATGATCACTAGGTTACTAATTTGCAGGCATTTCCCTTGCAAGTGCTCTGATCATGCATTTCCTTTACATCCATTTTATAAAAAGTAGCAACGAGCATGCAAGTTTGCAGTTCAAAGGTTAAGTTTCAATGTACATAACCATCGGTTAGCAAGCTCTACATTCTGAAAAACAAACTTGAATGATCCATAGGTTATTACCATGATTTCTGAAAAGGTATATTTCCTGTTCCACGGTAATCTGTGGCTTTATTATAAAAAGAATCTCAACGGATGCTGCATATAATGACGGTAGACGCAAACAAAGCATTACACCATCACATAAAATTTGTTCCCAATGTCCATGCAGAGGATGCCCCACTACTAGTTTCGCTAAAATGTCCAAAGTTAAGATGGGAGAAGGTTGTTTTGATGGATATCTAGAAGAAGGATTCTCTGCTGTTAGACTATGAAGAGACCTTTCTTCAAGTAATTTAAGATTAAAATCTGGCATTTGCCTCTCAGAGATACCAACCTCTGCCAATAATAACAGAACTTCAGCAACAATAACAGCAATCAAATAAAAAAAGACAAACACCAACAAACAAACAAAAGACAGAACTTCAGCTAACAAAGAGAACAATAAGAACAAAGAAAAAAATGTCACAAACCCCAAGAAGAAGAAGAAAAACCAGACCTTACCCTTCACGAGAAAAAAAAAAACTTCACATCGTCTCTTTTATCATTATAGGGGAAATCCCGGTGTCGTATGACATCTCAGGTTTTATAACATTCCAAGAGTGACAACCCTGAAGAGATACTGAAAATAAAATATCATACTTCAAAATACAGTAGTTCCACTAACCCAAGAGAAAGTAGTAGCAAGATCATCTGCTAAAGACCCCAAGTCTTCAAACTGCAATCATAAAACTATGGTCAGTGATGGAAGCAAGTCATCTCCCCAGTGATATGAATCATTTTTTTCGTCATTCACTGCTAGAAATGATGGTTTCTTCTGTTTCAGATTGACCATATTAAAATTGTTTGGCCAGTTACAACAATTTGATTACAGACTATCCTCTGTCCTACTAGCTACTTCGACTTTACTCAAGCCAGCCTTTTTAAGAAGTGCATACGGGAGTTTGTACAAGATTAATGCCAGTTTAAGCAATGAATGCAAATTTCAGGGTTTTGTTTGACTATCAGAAATCTAGTAAAGTTTTTTGGGGGTTTGGAAGTTATCAAGAGTTTGATTTGGCAACATTTTGGTGAAATGTTAAAAATGACTATTTATTTTTAAGTGTTTCTGTCATTTAGCAATTACAATAGAGATTAGTGTTTTTAGGAAAGGTCCTCTTATGAAGCACAAATATGGATGCATAGGGGATATGTGCAATGCAACACAGGTATTAAATATACTTCTTTTGAGCTGTTAAACTGAAAGTAACACAGGTACCGAGAATACTGCAATTTGAAAATGTAGGACGCAATGGAAAAAAAATGGGAAAAAGCATATCTCAAACACTTGTACATGATGTGCTTGTCTTTTAGGTGTGTTGTTTTTGCAAGTGCTTTACTCACTTAGCAGTTACTAAAGAGTCTCACTTAGCCGTGATTATAGTAGTGGTTGTTGTCCAGAAAGCAACGCTGCTGTCGTCTGGTGGTCCTTTTGTCGCCGAGGAGGACTAGAGGAGCCACTGTCAGTCTGTCACCTGTGGGCTGCGGGCTGCCGAGGACAGCCAGGAGGCGGACGGCGGAGGAGGGTTTAGGAGGAGGCAGAGGAGGCGGAGGAGGACGACTTGTAACTTGTCCTATCAGTGGGCTGCGAGCTGCGGGCTGTCGAGGACAACCAGGAGGCGGAGGCTGGAGGAGTGGAGGATGAGGGTTTAGGAGGAGGCGGAGGAGGAAGACTCGTCCTGTGGGGCTGCGGAGGCTAGGAGGAGCAGGAGGCGGAGGCCGGAGGAGGACGAGTCGTCCTGTGGGGTGCGGCGACGGGCGGAGGGCAGAGGAGTGGAGGAGGAGGGTTTAGGAGGAGGCGGAGGAGTGGAGGAGGAGGACGAGTCGTCCTGTGGGGCCGTGGCTGCGGGCTGCCGAGGAGGGCAAGGAGGCTGAGGCCTGATGCTGGAGGAGTGGAGGAGTGGTCCTGTGGGGTGCGGAGGGAGGAGGCTGTCGCCTGTTGGGTGCGGAGGGAGAACGCGGGGGGGCGGGTTAGTGTTAGGTTTTGGTTTGTAGTTGTTGAGACTTTTAATATACATGTAAATTTTGTAAATATTATATTTAAATTTTTATTTATTAATTATTAGATACTTATATCATAAGTTTTACGTATAAATATATTAATTACTTTTAATATATATATATATTAAATTTTCGAATTCGGATATTTTCAAATCGGATGTATAACATCCGTATTCGATCTTTTTTTTTTTTCAAATTCGAATTCGACTCGTCGAATATTTTTTTAGATAAAGATTCAAGATTTCGAATACAGATTCGAAACGAATTTTCGAATATTTTCGGATTTCTGACACCTCTAAATAAGGCTCACCTTCAGGATCACAGTGTGTGGCTAGAAGCTCCAACTCCTGCATCGGAACTCGGTTGCTCGCGGTCTGCACCTGAAAACCAAATAAGCACGCGTGAATGACATTTAAGCCACTCAGTACGCGCCCCAAACATTCAAACCACAAAATCTCTGCAAAACCGAAAAAACTCATTTCTTTTATTTTTCAAAACTTGGTTTTCTTTTTGAAAATCCTCATTTCTTTTATTAGGAATCATTTGGTAATTCAATCCCAAATCCATGCTCTTTCACAAAACATCAGTCACCCAGTACGCATGTTTCTTTTCTTTTGTCAAAACATTTGGAAACTCATTCCAAAACCACATTTCTCTTTCAAAACCATACCTTTGCATTTCCTTTAAAAATCTTTGGAATTCATTCTCCAAAACATATCTTTTCAATACTTGGGATTTCTTTCCAAAATCACAATTTTCAAATTCACATTTCTGACCAGATCTAGCCTAAAACACAATACCTCACGGGCTCAAAACCAAATCATAAATACAAGCTGACAATTGGTAAAAACATCATCACTGTTTCACTTTAGGATTTTAGGACTATTTTATCAGTCCAATCCATACCAAATCACATTTCTTTTCTTTATTCATTTCCATTTTCTTTACTTTTGTTACCTTGATCAGGAGTAACCAGGTGCACAAGCAGTAAGTGAGGACATCCTTCCCCTGCCTTCTTGCATTACCGCGGTGAAATTCCCTGTGCGGGATGTTATCGCCCCGGCCAACTAGTCTCAATTCATTTTCATAAGTGTACGGGGATACGTCTTTGTCTGACGCCCCATCGGTGACCCGAACAACTAGGTCCATTAACCTAGGCTCAGCCTACACCGTCGGTGACCCAAACAACTAGGCTCAAAAAACCTAGGCTCAACCTACACCGTCACGAGCTTGGTGATCCGAACAACTAAGTACAACGACCCAAGCTCAGCCTACACCGTCTCAAGCTCGGCAACCACATTATTAGTGTTTCATTTCATTCTTTTCGTTGCAGGACTTTATTTCCTTGCAACACTTGACCATCCACTAGGGGTCCCAACTCAAACCATGAAAACCATGCTTAAAATCATAAATTGGGTCTCATGCCCAAAACCACACAAAATCATCATTTCCATTCATTTATGGGACCAAAACCCAAAACTACACCCAAACCTATTTATTTGGGTTCCACATTCCTTTATGTCATTACATGGGGAAAACATCATTAACACATCCTCAACATACCATTAAAACCATTTATCTTTCATTAACCATATTTATTCATACCAAGTTTAGGGCAAAAACGGTAGATCGAATCTCAAGTTCGGTATACCGAAGATCCCTGGTTCGGTATACCGAAAACCCATGAATCGGTCGATCAGGTGTTTTCGGTCTGTCGATATCTGGTATCTGGCTAATCTGACGAAGATTTGGTATGCCGAATCGCCCGAAACCAGAGCACCTCCCCAGTTCCGAACGGCGGAAATCGTCCAAAGTGGGAGTCTCGATCGGACCCCCTAAACACCCATCATAAATCATCAATAAATCATGGGGTGTATACCCTTGAGTCTACTTCAAAACCCCTCAAACCATTCATTATTTCATCCACCACACAGTTCATACGAAAATTACAAGGGGAAGGGGCTCAAGAACGGCTACTGTAACCTTCAACCCCAAAATTGCATTTTCACCACAAATATCAATCCTAACCGCATGATATTTATATTCTCATGCTATATAACACATTCCCATTTATTTCATGATTTTTTCACAATTTTTCATGTATTTATCTCAATTTTCAAGCAATTAACTCATCGTTAATGAAACACTGAACGGAGGAAGGGAAAGGGGTCGTGTACCTGGCCCAATCCTCCGGCAACCCTCCCCGTACTCTGGTGAACCTCCTCGCGCTGGCGGAACACACGAGTGACTCGCCACCTCCTTGGTTGCGCGTTGTTCTTCTTTCTCTTCTCCTCTCTCTCTCACCTCCTCCTCTCTTCGCACGCCGCAACCTCCCTTTATCCTCTTTCCCACCCGCATCGCGTCGATCGCCCATCATGACAGAAGAGACAGTGAGGCACGAGCTGGCGTCCTCAAACCGGTCTCCACATTGGTCCTAGATCACAAACAGGTGCACAGGAAGCCAACCACAAGCTCACACATCCAAAACAACATATTATCCATTAATAAACCATTCAAGCAATATCACAAATCAATTACATGATTTACAAATAGAAATGGATAATTAGGCCCAAATATTACACTAATGGCATACACTAACTGACCGAAAGGCCCATATTAGTCCAATCACGGATTTTTTTGATTTTCTCGACCTTTTTTATGATTCTGATGACTTGGGTTGGCCCTACTTTTTATCTTTTTGATATTAGTATGGTTTTCTGAAGTGTTCTTATGAAAAACACTATCATTTTATGTGATTTTCTTTGTATGTCATTGTTTGCCTGTTTTATGTGAATTTCTTTGCACTTTTTCCGTTCGGATTCCCATAGTGTTTTCTGTAATTCTAATGATTTGGGTCTATCTTATTTTTGATCCCCTTGAGTTTGGTGTGACTTTCTGAGCCATTCTTTCCAAAAATACCGTCATTTTATGTAGATTTCTTCATATGTCACTGTTTACCAATTTTACTTGGACTTCTTCGCCATTTTTCCATCTCGATTTTCATGATGTTTTCCATGATTCTAATAATTTGTGTCTATCGCATTTTTGATGCTCTCAATGTTGATTTGGTTTTCTAGAGAATTCTTTCCAAAAACATCATCATTTTATGTGAATTTCTTCACATGTCATATTTTACCTGTTTTATGCGAACTTCTTTACAGTTTTTCCATTTTGATTCTCGCAATGTTTTCTAGAATTCTGATGATTTGATTTGATTGCATTTTTTGTTCTCTTGAGGTCTGTATGATTGTTTGAGCCATTCTCACCAAAAATCTTGTCATTTCATATGATTTTCTTTGTCATGTTGTATTTCGTGATTTCATTATTTCGTGTGGATCTCTTCGCAATTTTCGTATACCATCTCGCACATTCATCTAGTTTTATCTTGACATTCATGTTAGCATGATTAAAGCACAATCTACGCTTAGCAAACATTCATTCAACCTCTAATAAGCGAATTGGACTAGAAAGACCAAGTTTCTCGGACGTACGGGGGTGCCTAACACCTTTCCATGCATAATAGGAATCCTTACTCATCCTCTGATTTGTGGACATCTAGCCATCATATTTGTATCTCATGCATTCATCTTTTTGTGATTTGTTTGTGGTTTTCCTCGCCTTTCCCTTAAAATACTAGGTAGCGACTTCTTTTCTTTTCGTTTTTATTCTATCTTGTGCCTTGTTATCTTGGCATGGCTGTGGCCTCCTCCCTGTGGTACGACTCCACGTAGGATCCCCGGACCGACATGGTCACAACCATGTAAGATAGGAATTTAAAAATATTTGCTCTATGATGCTTCAGTTTGACATTTTGACATAAGCTCTTGGAATATCAACTAGTTTAATGTTTTTCTCAGAGCTCCTTGCAGCAACTAAAGACACTGATTTTGAGGAGAAAAAATGTGTTGCATTAGTTTTTATAGTAACTTAAGACTCTGATTTTGTGATTCTAACAACTTGTTACTACGTTGAAAAAGTTCGATTTCAAAGTCTATTTGTCTCATCTTAGGCCTTTAGTTGAATAAGTACATATTACAAGATTATTTTTCTAGTAAATCAGTTTCTATTTTCCTTATGTGCTTAATCTTTTTCAATATACTTAGACTAGAATGTTTCATTCACATGTTTTATGTCGTAAACTTCTTCTTTTTTAATTATTATCATGAAGGATAATCCAGGACATATTACTTGCAACCAATATGTATGTGGGACTATTACTTTGAAGGATGTCAAACTTCGGGTAGATGAAAGAATAGTTTGTACATATTTAAGCAGAGTTTGGCGAGAGAAGTGCCTAATTGCTTTTGATGTGATTCTTGTTGATCTTTAAGTAAGGACTATGTCAAGTTGAAATAGTGAAGAGAGCCATTCTTCCATGTGTTTGCGGCATGCCACTGAGTTCCAAATTACAGCTACTATTCGTGCTTAGATTTTATCTCGCTTAGGCTGTAGTATTCTTACTGATAATACTAAAAACAACGTCCACTTGAAGTACTTATCCTTTATCCAAAAGTTCTACACATGCAACCAATATGTATGTGGGACTGCATAATTGGCCCGCTTATAAGTTTGGCTAAATGAAGCTACTCAAGCTGATTGTGATTAGCTTTTTGGATTTTGGACACTTCTACAGGTATAAAGAGTTTAATTATTTACTATGATTATGTTAGTTATATTAATGCAATTATTTATAATTTCAATATATATGGACATGAAAACACGTTTATGTTGAAAGACCTACAATGTTAATGAGATATGCTCCTACAGGTCCTTTGGCTCCTTTAGGATGCAGATGGCTTGTGCCACACATTACATCAACTTGATTTCTACATAACGAATTTGACATGCAACAAGCTAATGAGGTATAAACTAATAAAGTATATTACTTTTAATTCATTTTTATTTGTGTTATTAATCTTTAATTTGATATTAAATATATTGTTTACAACAGGTGATATAGAAGTCATACAACCAGATGCTCATGAATTCTTTGCCATTTGTATAGATAAGTTTGACATTTGGCTTACTCAAACCTAGATTACGTGCTTTAAGTGTGTGGCAAGATACGTTCAAGATAGGGTTATGCGATAATCCGATCTCTTGCAGCACATATCCAATGACATGCCAATTGCTCAAAATCGAACAGCACAAGGAAGACCAGACATTGATTTGTCCCACGAGCAAAGACAATATATTGCTGATTGGGAGAATCGATGAAATCATATACGTACTCAGAGAGAGGACCTGTCGAATGATCCAAATGAGACCATGAAAGCATACATGATTTGGTATTGAAACATTACACATTGTGGATGGTTAGCAGACCTTCACCACTAGATATTACTTACCGTCCTCATGGTCGTATTGAGAAACGATTAATAAAATTTAGTTTTTTTTTCCCACTCAAAGGAAAATTTAATTTTGTTACTTATATGAATAATTTTTCCAATATAGGTCCATACTATATGTGATATTCAAACCATAAAAAATATAATGTAGACTTACACTCATAATCCGGATGTGTTGCAAAGATCCACGAGCATACACCAAAAAATATTAGACTACTTTACAAAGTTACATGTCTCTCAGCACTATAATTACACATTCATACAAACAAGTTTAAGCCAAGGAAAAGTGTCGAGCAACAACTCATATAGTTCACCAGAGACGAATGTAAAGGAAGAAGAAGAAGAAGAGTATGGAAATGATAAGCTAGGAGGAAAGGCAAATTAACACACACATCTTTTTTGACGACAAAGATAACTCCCAACTCCAACAATAAGGAAAATGGCATGACCCAATAAATAATGTAGAACCAAGCCAAAGATGTGGACATGGTCATGGTCAAGGAAAGGGTTGCGGTAGGAAGAAGAAAAGAAAGTGATTACCTATATTTATTTGATGTTTTTATATATTGAACTTCTTTGATTTGAACTTTCATGTTTTAGTTGTTGGTTGCACTAATTTGTAGTTTAATTTATAATTTAAAGATATTTGATGATTATGTTAATTTTTAAGTTATTTTGATTGATTTGTACTGAACAGACCTTATATGTTTAAGTTGTCTTGATTGATATGTAATGATTATGTTGAATGATAATGAATAGGCTTTAATATTAGAAGTGCATATCTGATTATTGGTTAAGTTAAATAGGAGTTCTAGTTTTTTTTAAGATCAAAATAATGAATAGGAGTGCATATTTGATGGACAGGCTCCGATATCAGGAGTTATGTTCTATTTTTTTAATAGAATTCGATTATTGCACTATTGAATTATGTTTACATGAAATACAACTATGATACAACCAAATTATGTTTACACTAAATGTGACTATGATACTATCGAGTTCTATTTACACTGAATTCGGTTTTCTAAGAACCAAATTCAGGTGAAACGAATGTGTGATTTACCGCTAATTGATTTTGACAGTACAAGTACTGAATTCAGAAGAAAAAAAAAGAAAAAAAAAAGGGTGACAGGTCAATGAACACTTGGGGTTCACCTGTCAAAGGTTTTGTTTTGAAAATAGTTTGGAAGGTAACCTATTTCTATAATAAATTTTTAAAATAATATTATTTTGAAAATTTTGTCTAATGTTACAACACAAATGCTGCAGTAAAACTTCAAAATTCAAACAAATTAACTTGGGATAATCGAAAGGAGATATTATGTGTTAGTTAACTGATGGTAAACTTGCGATAAATGGTAATCTCTAAATAATCGGAAAGAGGAGGCATGGTAGATTATTGAAAGGAAAATAAAGGAGAATATCTATAATATGTACAATATGAAATGATTAACTAACCCTAAACAACTAACTTACATGTCTCCTTAATCCTCATTCCTCTATTTCTTCACTTCCTCGTAGTTTGAAGGGGGTTGCAAGGGGGCAATTGCCTCCCATTATTTTAAAAAAACTTGTTACATGTGTTTATTGATGAAGTAAAAAAGTTGAGAGACAATGTAAATTATCCATCCTTAAGAAATTTTTTAAAACCTTAAGACTATTATGTAAATTTACAAAACAAATTCACAAACGGCCTAACCCCACGCCTTTGCCCCTACAAAAACCCTTGGCCTCTCCTACACTCGCCTAGCTTCCAAGGCTAGCGCACTACCGTAGTAGTTCAAATGCAGCCCACTGCAGCACGTTGTCAATGTTGTTCTCTCCTTCGGCCTTGACATCAGCCAAGTAGATGCCAATGATGTCTTCTTCGATCGTTTGACGCCATCGGCCATTCTCGACCTCAGGAAAACTAGAAATCCTTGGCCTCTCTAGTTTCTTCCACTCGCCTAGCTTCCAAGGCCGTCACCGACCTCAACCGAGCAACCGATTATACGTGACACGTTGGTAGTTAACGCTAGTTACCCAATTACGGCCTGCTACAATCGTTCTCTTACATAGTCGAAGTGGGAACATGGAACTCCTTTGGGTCTAGGAGCTCAAGCTACGAAGATAATAAGACGATCTTATGCCTCTTCAAAACTCTTATAGTTCCATGGACTAATTGTACGTATTGCTCGTATTTACAATTACTTTTACCATTTGTGTTATTTGAATTTTTAAGAACTTCTAATGACAGAATTCTATTAGGCATCTTCATTATTCTTGGTCCAAAGTTTGGAGATCTTTTTATACATATTTCTCTAATTTCTAGAGTTTTACTGTTCTACTAATCTATGACACACTTTCTTGGCGCAACACTTATTGACAATACAAGGTATGCTACTGTTTACTGTGCTTTAGTTTAATTTTTTTATATCTCATTGTTATAATTTATTTAGAGATTTTGTTTGTAATGATTGATTAAAGTTTAGCTTACTTATGATTTTGATTAGGTTAGTGTCAACATGATTAAAAATTCCACTATTACAATATTTTTTTATGTTTCATATGGTTAATTTCTTACTTTAGTTCAATGTTTTTCTGATTTACTTCATCATTTTCATCAAGTAAGGTTTTTCCTTTATTAATGATTTTTTCATTTTCATTGATTAGTTTTTCAATGTTTTGATTTTGACTTTTGTTTTTAGTTTTTAGAATTTTGTATTTTTCATATAATTCATTAAACATCTCTAGGAGTTCCTTCATGCTATGAGAAGAACCAATTTCACTATTTTGTGGCATAAAGCACATGTTAGCTCTTTCATTATCAGAGGAAGAGTCCTCGTCAGAGGATGAGTCACTCTCGTCCATGTGGCTTGGAGGACTTTCTTCTTGATTGACTTTTCATTCTTTTTTTTATTTTCATTTTTAGGTGAGGACAATCTCTTTTAAGGTGTCCTGGTTTATTGCATTTAAAGCATAATGGTGGATCATCTTTTTCTTTATTTTTATCTTGCTTTTTATTTAATTTCTTCTGAAATCTTCCTCTCTTGATGAATTTCTTGAATTTTCTTGTTAATAGTGCAATGTCTTCATCTTCATCTTCAGATTCTTCTGTATCTGAAGTAACTTTTAAAGCTATATTCTTTTTCTTAGAGTTTTCAATTTCTTCTTTTTCTTTTCATTTTTCTTTTAATTGGACTTCATAGGAAGTTAGGTTTCCTATTAAATCTTTTAGGGAATATGTTGATAAGTCCTTAACCTCTTCTATGAAAGTAGTCTTCTTTTCCTATTCTGGGGTAAGAGACTGAAGGATTTTCTTCACTAATTCACTTTAAGAATAATCCTTACCAAGATGATAACAAAAAAAATAATAATAATAATCCTTACCAAGAGATTGTAGGTTATTAGTTATCTTATTAAACATGGTAAACATTTCACTTATGGGTTCATTATTTTTCATTTTAAATAGTTCAAATGTGTGAACAAGCATGTTTATCTTTATGTCTTTAACTTGGTTAGTTCCTTCATGAATGACATCTAAGACATGCCAAGCTTCATGGGAATTCTTGCAATTTGAAATCCTATTAAATTGTTTTTTGCTAACAACACAAAATAATATGGGTAACCTGGAAAGAAAGAAATAGCAGAATTTTTCGTGGTGTTTTTAAACCTATTTATCTTATTATCTCCGATATCATTGGACTAATGAGTCTTTGGTTAGATTCTCTTTCGCCAGGGTTTGAGAAGGAGGATCTGAGGAATTCATTATCCTCTATGAAAGTTGCCTCGACTGCGATCTGATCCGTTTCTTTAGATGCTTCTCTCCCTGCTACTGACACCAACTTACATCCATCTGCTCCTACTGATGATATGGGGCAATAGTATTATTAGTCTTATTCTATTATTCGAACTTGATTCCCAGCTTTGCTGGAGTTGGTTTGTAACTATTGGCAAGAACATTGCCTTATTTTCTTTTCGTCATTTTTGTGTGAGCTGTGGACTCTTGATTTCCTTGGATTTTTCCTTGGGATAAATATCTAATACTACTTATCATTACCAAAAAAAACAACACAAAATAATATGTTTAATCCTTTAACATCTAATTGGACTAGGATTTTCTCTTCATTACTCCATTCTCTAAAAGATGTAGAACTCAATATAAAGTCATTTATTACTACATCCCATAATTCGAAATTTATTGATTTCAGATATATAATCATTTTACATTTCTAGTATTATAATTCATTCTATTAAAAAATGGTGGCCTATTAATACTTTGTCCCTCTACAATATTATTGTTAAAAGATGAAGGAGCCATAGATTCTAGTAGACAATTAATCTAACTCTAGAAAACCTCACTCTGATATCAATTGTTGGATCAAGTAGCTTCTCTAGAAGGGGTGAATAAAGAATATTAATATTAGTTATCACTTTTTCAATTTTAATTCAAGTTAAACAATATGAGGTGTTTCAAACAATTTAAGCAAGCAACAACTACAAGATCATTTATTTGAAAGTTAAACTATTCTCATACAAAGAGAGGGGATGAGAGAAATTGAATACACATGCGATTTATAGTGGTCGGTGAAAACCCCGGCGTAGTCCACTCCTCAAGGTCCTCTTGAGATTTTCCCTAATACTTTAAAAATATAACACTTACTTGTGTTGGCAGTCTTACCAACTCAATCTTTGTTTCTTCCACTTCTCGTACTCTGAGAAACTAGAGCACCTTCTTTGTATCTTTACCACAAATGAATTCCCCTTTCACAGAGCACTTTTGATCATGATTACAACACAGGGCATGTGGAGAGAAATTTAGGACAAGGATGGAGCACAATTCTCAAGAGTTGTAAGTGTATCAATATGTCCGTCCGATCAAGGCTTAAGGGGGTCCTATTTATAGTTAAAGGACCACTAAAAGATGTGTCTAACGGCCATAAAAATGGTCATAAACGGCTAGTCTATCGGTATGACGTTTTGACTTTCAGAATGTCATTTGCATCTTTAAATTGCAACTTATGAGTAATTCGGTATGCCGGAAATACTTTGGTATGCCGAATTCTCCTGATTCGATATGCCGTTTTAATCGGTATGTCGTTTGGACTTTAGCTTATCTCCACATTATTTTTTCGGAGTTTTGTTGCTTGTACCGTTTCTTCCTGGTTTGGTATGTCATTATCTTCCAATATGTCGATTTGCATTTTTTTTAGTTTTCTCGTCTTGATTTCGGAATGCCATTGAATGTGTTGTTTTTTCAAGGTTCGGTATATCGCTTTTCTCCAGTATGTCGAATTTGATCCTTTCTTTATTTTTTCATATTTGCCTTCGAAACATCTATGCTTATGTCGTTTCTTCCTAATTCATTATATTGATTTGGTTTGGTATGTCGAATTTGACTCTTCTTTGATTTTTCAACAAATAATCTAAGTATAACTTTATATATACATTTTACAGCAGATTACATAGAATTTACATGTCACAAGTATTACAATTCTTCAATCTTTTTTCTTACATGAAAATATACACAAAAACATTAGTCTATGTGTTATCATCAAAACATATAATATATTTCCAACACTCTTCTTGTGTGTCGATGGGCCAACCCCTGCTAGTACCCTCCTTTAACGATGAGGCAGTGGAGTAAGAGTCCCATGATATTTGGTTCGTATCATACTTTGTTGGACATGTTTAGCGATTAATTGGATTTGCTCAGTTTCAAATAAATCTCAAGTTTTTTATATTTTATTAAGTTTTGATAATAAATAATTAGGGACAATATTCATGTAGGTGTCGACAGGAATAATCCTATAGACATGACTGCAAGAACTAGTGATGTGGGAGGGAAAAGCAACGCATAGTAAGGGGAAGCAAGGGCTGAAGGGGGTAGCATGGCACACAAAGAGAACCCACACGGTACATGAGAGAAGCTAACGAAAATGGAAAGGAGAAAGAAACGGCAATGGTGGGATGGAAGGGAGAGGAAGAGAGTAACAAAAGGAAGAGGAAAAGGACACCATTAAAATTTCATCTAATGGTCCTGATTAGGTAACTACATGGAAAAAATTCCTGTAGACACCTATAGGAGACATTTTCCATAAATAATTACCATATGTATGCTAAGTTACATGATTCTATACACAATGTCTACAAATAAATAGAAGTCATTATTCACTCTCGTCTTCCACATGCTAACGTCAACATAAAGATCTAAGACGATATTAGTCTTGAGGATGATTAAGATTAGACTTGAAGCCATTGTTTGGATCTAAAATAACATAAGGAATGATCATAAGATAGGAATTAGTATTCTGTTTATTTATGTAAAAATCAGAATAAAATCAAAATAGTAATTCCTATTTTGATTTATTTATTTTTAAACACGAAATGTCTTTTGTAGGTGCTTATAGAAATTTTTTTTGTAGGTACCTAATCACGACCATTAGATGAAAATCTAATGGTCTACCGCCCGCATGATCCTTTCCTCCTCCCTTTCTCCCTACTGCCGCTACTGCCTTCTCCTCCCTCCTTCTTTTGCCGCCGCTGTTGCCTCTCCTCCTTCCTCTTCTTGTTGTCGTCACCATCGTCGACTTCCTCCAGCCTCTTCCCTCTTTCTATTGTCGCCATCATCGCCTTCTTGTCTCTCCCTATGCATTCCTCCTCTTCTTCTACTTTTGATGCCTCCATCCTCCTTGTTGTCGCTCTATATACTAGTACCTCTCTCATGTACCACGCTACACGCCTTCTCTATCAACAGTCTCCTCGTATACCAGCGCCTCCCATGTGTACCGCGTTGCCCGCCTCCTCCACCACCATCGTTGTCGCTCCTCCTTCATAGCCTCCCCACTCCTCGCCCTTCGTCACCTCCTTACATATGTTGTCGTTGCTCCTCGTCGCCCCTCTCCCACTTTCTTGTCTGCCTTGGCTGTTGGATGTATCCAATGATGGAAGTTATACACCTATAGGGATCCTATAGGTGCCTACCAAAAAAACAACCCCATTTTATAATTGTTATTTTGCATAAGAGGTGAAGTAAAGTTATTCTACTAAGTTATTCAAATACATGTATATATATGGTATATTTTATTTATATATATAAACAATACATATTTAATATAATGTATTTATGTTTCAAATTAGATATGTAAGTTGGTAACCAAATTGATTTCTATTAATTTATTATTATTTTTTACTTATTTCAACATTTATTCTAAAATTTATTCTACTTTTCAACTAAACCAGAATTTTTCTCTCTACACAATTATTCATGTTCGAAAGAAAATCACTTCTAAATAGAATAATAATATTGTTAAAATACTAATACTACTTTCTATTCTATTTATTTCTATTTTTCCTTATTTTGCATTAAAAAATGGGTGAAATGTAACTTCCAATCACCAAGTCATGGGACAATCTTTGTGGCTCTCGTTTTAAAATCTTTACTTTTGTGGGTTCACCGCTTCATCCTTCGGAAGCAGAGCGCCGGGGGAGTCCTGAGCTTCCTGAGATCTATAATCATATTAGTGAAATTCCTAGCTCTCCTAGTGGCGAGTGGTTAGGAAGAAAAAGCTCAAGACCATCTTCATTCGATTTTGTGATATCATAGGTAGATGCTATAAATGTGGTTTATGTGGGCACGCTAAAGCATTTTGTCATTATAGAGGGGCTTGTTTTAAATGTAAGACGCCTTGCTACTCTGTTGCAATTTGGAGATTCTTTGGGAACTAAGGACCATTTAAGGCTTCTCATAGTAGAGTTATGGTAGCTCATTCGGCTCACTTCCCAGTTATCCTCCCCCCTCATACACCTCTTGTGACCAACTCCATTTTTATTCTTCCTGTGCCATCATAACTTTGCTCTCTTCCCATCTCTCTAAGGAAGGTATTGGGGCTCACTTATCCTCTTTCTGGCCTGAGTCTGTGGTCTAGGAGATTCATAACTTTTCTCTCGGGAAACTATTGATGAAGCCCTAAAGCTGTACATGTCCTCTTTGGTGTCTCTCCCTGCCTCCTTTGCCTTTTGGTTTGTGCACTCCTATGCGGTCTTGACTCTAAAGGAGGAGGGATTGTGGATTCGTTTGGAGGGTATCTCGCACCATCTTTGGAGTGTCAAGGTTTTTCACCAAATGTTAGGAGAGTTTGGCGATCTATTAGAAGTAGATTTTAGTCTAAAGAGTGCAAAATTCCTAAGTTTTGTCAAAGTTAAAATCAAACTACACCCTAGTAAGGATATCCCGGATACTGGATATTTTACCTTTATCAAGAATGTGTACCCTATTAGATATTGTCGTAGCTAGGACATTTGCTTCTCCTCATCCTCTAGGGGTCACTACTCTTCTTCCTTTTCTTTGGACAATCCTTCGAGCAAGACCTACCCGAAAGTTTCTAGGAAATCATTTAAGAAACCATATGTAGATATCCCATTTTGGCAGCCACTTGCGACAGACGCCTCCAGAAAAACGTGCTCTGGTTGCAACGAGACACTTCACCCCTTCTAAACCCATTTTACCCCAAAACTAGCCCAAGACACTCAAACCAAACCAAACACCTAAAACTCGGCTCAAAGCCTACAATCCATTTTAAATAAACTCTAAACACCAAAGCCCAACACCAGAATTTGGTCTGTGTGCTTTGTGCCAGTGGGATGCACGGCCCGATAGGGCGGCCTAGGTGTGTGTTAGGGGCTGGTCTTTTAGCTGTGAGCTGGTTGGCTGGTCACTTTCGTCATACCTCGTACGAGCATTTGTGTCGCCCACACTGTCATTGTCGCTGCCCCAACGTGCCACACCCCTACTCTCATTGCTCACGCGCAGCCTCGCTAGCCTCAACACCATGCCTTGCCACACCCTTACTCTCGCCGCCCACACACAACCTCGCTAGCTTTAGCACCATGCCCTGCCACACCCCTGCTCTCGTCGCCCACGCGTAACCTCGCTAGCCTCAGCACCATGCCCTACCACTAGATGCAACACACCTTCTTCCCACCACTTGCAACACGCCACCTTCTCCAAATCACCTCTCCACAACAACAACCTCCCTCTTTTTGATCCTCCACGGCTCCAACGTCTCGCCAACACCTCCACTTAGCTCGAGACCCAATGCCATACCCTTTATCCCCTCCATCCCATCTCCGGCCACTCCACCACCATTTTTCGATCGTCAACCCAACTTCCAAACATCCAACACGCACAACGTTCCCTCTAGGCCTTGCACCATTTGCCTTGCGCCAGTGCATGTCTAGCCCCTCCAACAGAGCCTCCATTCTCACTGAGCATTTCCCACATGTCCATCGCCTTCTGGTCACTCCTCATCGTCAGCCGGAGCTGTCACCCCCATTCAACCATCTCTAAACCACTGAAACACCTTGCCTAGCCTCGACATTTCCACACGGATCTTCAACCAGTCACTCCCAGTCCTCCGAGCCCACCTCCGTAGCCACTGTGTGCCGACAAGCTGGAGAACGCTGCCACGAGCAATCGCCAGGGAGGACATCCCACCAATTACAGGTAGCCTTTCCCCCCACTTTGCGAGATTGTTTTCTTTCTCGTTTTTTATTTGGCATCTCTATCATGTCATCTGTTACATGATTGCATCACATTTCGCCATGCATTCCAGTCACACACGCCATCTTCTCCACTTCTGACAACGTCGGAACCCATCTCCGACTACGTAGGTGGGTGGAAGAATCCACCCAACCATTTTCATATCTAAGCATGTAGGAATATTCCTCAGTATCCCCTCAAGCTCATGCATGCATAACATATATTTTAAAGCCACTGCGTTTGGATCTGGGATGGGGTGGAGCTCGCTGCCATGTTCTATCTTCGGCGGCCATGTCCTGATAGCGTAGTGGATTGGTGTGGTGGACATGCGTGGATCTACCAGGGACAGAACGGGCAGCTGGCCCGATCTCTTGCATCGCCTCAACCCTTTCTCCACCCACATCCATGTATGTAGGCATAAACCTTAGCACACACACTTGCATTTAGGGCAATGATGATTACTATGTCGGATCCTTTTGACTGACGGTCCAGGATTCACATAGCGCTTCTGAGCGTTAGGTCACATCATTTTCACCCTACACATATCATTTGCAATTAGTATAGTATATGGTATACATTTATTTTAGACTTAACAAGCATGTATGATCATTTACATTTGACAACACACAAGCGAGCGAAAAACCTAGAAAGACTGATTTCACGGGCATATGGGGGTACCTAACACCTTCCCCAAGCGTAACAGAAGTCCTTTCCCTTTCCATTTTCCTGACCCACAATGACCAATGTGTGGCATCCATTAGGCACGGAGCAAGCACACATATTCATACATGCATTTGCATGCATATTGCATTATTTTTTCTTGCATTTTATTACATCCGGTTTTCCTTGTCATCCCGGTTTTTTCTCAAAAATTAGGTGGCGACTCCATATTGTCTTTATCGTTTCTTTTTTCGTGTTTCGTTTGATGTTTTCGAATCGAGTGTTCTTCCTCGGATTCACCAACTTCGTCGTGATCTTCTCGATTTTTCACGTGTTCCCACACGCGAAGATTGGTTCCGGCATAGTCACACCCTACAATGCGAAAGGTATCAAGGCTAGTAAGACTATTTGTAGACACCCCGATTTTGAGGCGGCTCGTAGGTAAATCCTCCTAAAGATGTTGCTTTGGATGCAACAAGCTTAACCACTCTTGAACCTTATTTGACATTTTAATTAGCTCGAGATCATCGCACAAACAGACCACAAGCCTATGGTCCGACAGCTAGGTGAGAGCACCAACTGGAGCACCAAAGTGACGCACCAAGCTGGTGCACTTATCTGGCGCACCATGCTGGCGCACAACCACTTCTCAGGCTGCTAGTTTCTCAGGCTCGAGATCATAGCACTAACAGACTACAAGCCTACTGTCCGGCAGCTAGGTGAGAGCACCAAAGTGGCGCTCCTATCTGGCACACCAAGCTGGCGCACTAAACTCGAGCACTCATCTGGCGCACCATGCTGGCACACAGCTACTTCTCAGGCTGTTGGCTTTCCATCTTCTGTGCTTGTAACATTCACTTGCGAATATTCTTTACGAATCTACGCAAGGCTGTTGAGTTTCGAGGCCATTTGCATCCCAAGGAGTTACCCTTTTATTCTCTTTAAAAGGCCCTCCTTGGCAACTCATCTCTCTTGGCAAGTCACTTCGCAACTCACCCACTTTTAGCAACCAACACCCCAACTTCCAGAGCACATTCCCTGGCATCCCTGAGCACTCCCAATCGTGTCCAAAGCAACAAGGAGGAGATACCTTGAGCCATCCAAGGAGGAGACATCATAGGCAAGGAAAGTTCCTTCACTCATTTCCATATGAAGTTTACATGATAGAACTTGCAACTAAACTAATATATTCTCTACATAGATGTTCTTTCGTGCCTTCCTGTGTTATTTTGGATATTCGTGATGCTTCCTTGTATGTTCATTGTTTCTTTGTCATGATAATTTTGCACTGTGTGATCTTCATGTTAACAATGAATCATAGTCTTATGTAACCACATGCTATGGAACATGAACTGTAATGCATCCTCTTTACATGTTTTATCATTTCCGTATGATCCCTAAGTCAACTAAATCACTGCATGAATCATAGAACCCATCAACAGTAACTGCAGTCTTTGTAATCCACGAACATGTATGGCTTGAGGAGAAGAGTGATAAGAGGGTTTTTATGCTTATTTATTTAACGTGATTAAGTTCTTTCGCATTTAGGTTAATGATATGAGTAGTCAGTAACCTAATTAGTTGCATACATCTGGTCCAGACTCT
>JAMKQA010000015.1:0-61974 GCA_024699735.1 Posidonia australis
AGTGACTTACTGCCTACAACAAACACCATCCTTCTGTAACCTCAAAATGGGGGTATCTTGTCAACCCTGAGCATCGGTCTTGGTTCCTTTCGTCCCTCGACCTCGCTCAGGGAGGGGCATCTGTAGATACCCCGATTTTGAGGTGGTTCATAGATGAGCTTTTCAGATGTTGCTTTGGATGTGGCTAACCCAACCACTTTTTGAATCCCATTAGCTAAGCCAACCACAAGCCCATAGCAGGCTCGTAGCCCAATTAGAAATCCAGACAAGTAGAGGAGAGCACCTAACTGGAGCACCAATGTGGAGCACCTGTTTGGAGCATCGAGAAGGAGCACTACAATGGCACACCTAGCTGGAGCACTAGGTTGGCACACCTACCTGGCGCACCAAGCTGGCGCGCAGCCATTTCTCAGACTGCTGGCTGCTGGCTTTCCACCTCCCATGGCTGTTACCTTCACCAACGAATATGCCTTGGAATCTTCCCAGGCTCTTCGTTTATGAGGCTCCTTGCATCCTCTAGGAGTTACCCTTAGGAAATCCTATATAAGGACCCCTATAGCCAACCAATAGAAGAGGTTAGAAACCTTGATTTCAACAATCCTGATCTGAGCAAGCATCTTGTACAAGCTATATACTCTTCCCAGCAGCCTATTCTCGCTTTCTGGAGTATTCCCTTGCATTCCAAAGCATCTTTGGCCCTTCCAAAGCAACGAGGATCCCTCTATCTTTGATATTTCAAGAAGGAACACCTTGAGAGGTAGGTCCTCCTTTATTCTCCTTTAAATTTCAGTCATAGCATCAAGATAAGCATGCTTTAGACTTCATACATGATCAGATTTTTACTGTTTACATGAGAGTTCCATGATGAGATTGCTTGTTTCCTTTGCAAGATGTTCTATATGCAAATCTATACTTTGTTTGCTAGCATGTTTCTTACTTCTAGTATGAAATCTGCACCTTGCTACTTCCTTTGAGTTGTTTCTTTTCTTTTCTATTCTTTTGCATAAGAGTGCACGATTCATGAACATGCATGCTATAGATATGTAGCAAACCAAGTTTTCATGATTCATTCTTTGCATACGATTGTTAAAGTTCATGTTTTGTTTCATCTTTAGAATCTTATGCAAGTATTCTTTAGCCATGAGCCTATGATTTATCATGTTTCTGAATCACATCATAATAAGTTTGCTTTGCTCATTTGCATCATCATAAACTGATCTGCATTAATAAGAATCACCCACCTCTATTCTGGATCAGATTGCAGTCTGATCCAGATTTTTTGGGAAGCACCTAAGTGGTGCACCAGAGTGGCGCACCAACCCAGAGCACCACTCTGGTGCACCATTCAGGTACACCAGACTAGTCAGAAAGCAAAACACTCACTTTTGCATCCATGTTTGCATAACTTTCCGATGACTTTGCGTCCGATTCTTTTGCTGCTAGTTCTCTGATATTCCATGGTTTTGCATGCATGTTTACAACTCTAAACAAGATTGTTTTCTAGTTGGTTTTCTCCCTGTGAATGTTCAGTCCATGGCTAAAATCTGGTAGGTTGTTTGCCTCTACTCCAATATGGAGAACCTTGTGCATCAGCCGATGATCCAGAGATATGTCTGAACCTTCTTGCATACATTTTAGCATGAACAGGTTGGAATCTTGTGTGAGGCTACTAGCCCTTGAACACAAGGTCCACAAGTCATTACACTTGCATTTCTTTCACTTTTAAAGCATATTTTTCAAGTTTTGTGAAGGATTTTACATAGCATGATTTACTGTAATGCATATGTGACTTTGCACTGCATGGCTTTCTGGTATTTTCCTTGGCACATCTTTCTGGCCCACACAGGAGCACATAGGTGGCGCACCAGTCCGACACACCTAACATGCGCAGCATCCTGTTTTCAGTAGCACAGCAGGTTTTCATATGGTTTTTAGCATGATTTCTTGCTTCGATTTGCTTCTGCATTTTTTCTGGTTTTCTTCCTTGATATGTCAGGAAGTCTCAGCTTTATTTTTAGCCATTTCCATGCATGTTAGATTGCATTTGGCATATAGCGAAGCAAGGATGAAAAATCGCTTAAATACTAGATCCTTGATCCATTTATGCAATATCTTTGCATCGACACATGACCCGAAATATGAGCGATATCTCTGAGCACTAGGACACACCCTGCACATCATGCACCCTTATTTAGCATAAGACACCAAGCATGGCATGGCATATCGCCCTCGGGCGTACAGTAAAGGCTTAAAAGCCGACATTTCATAAGCAACTGAGAAACCTATAGAAGACCGATTTATCGGGCGCACGAGGGTGCCTAATACCTTCCTCGTGCGTAACAGGGATCCTTACCCATTTTCTGGTTTGAGACCTTCTTTTCCATTTGGCTTGTTTGTATGATTTGAGTGTTTTATATGGTTTTCCTCATCTTCCCTTTTAATAGACTAGGTGGCGACTCCTGCATTTGCATTTTTATTTTATTGTTTTTTTTTTGCCTTGACTTTGCTGATCCTCGTGTATTTTGGCCTTTCGCGCCAAGTCATCGAGGTTGTCGCCGGCATGGTTACACTTCCTAGGGAGGGGTTGGCTTTTGAGGGTTCTCTTGAGAGCGGGGAATCACGGGACGGTAAACGCTCCTGCACAGGGTGACCGTCACCGTGGCAGTGCAGAAAGCTGTGGTCGCTCCTTAGCGGACTGCGTGTGGCCAGAGTTAGGTTGCTTGGCGCCGGGCTTCCCGACTCACTGTGTGTTGTTTTGGCCATTGAGGGCCTTTGCTTGTGCCGTTGGGATAGTAGAGCCTCGGTTGTGGTTTTGGTCGGTGTGGGCTTGATTTATGAGGTTTTGAGAAAAAAATAGTTTACGAAATGAATTTAAAAGGAAAATTGATTATAGTTTTGTTTTCCGCAGTTTTCGTGGGGTGCGTACTGGATGACTTTTGTCACTCATACGTTTTCATCTTGTTTTTGGTTTACAGGTGCAAGCGTGCAAACGTTTAGCGTAGTGCATATAGTCTGGAGTCTCCTAGCCACACACACAGGTTCTTGGTAGTTAGATATTTACTGTTTGGCTTTCATTTTCCTGTAATTTAATTGTTTTAAATTATTGTGGAAAATGTGGGGCGTGACAAAGATGAGTGTGAGAAGGATAGAAAGGGGAAAAAACGCCTGTGGTTGGAAATATTAAGTCAAAATTAGCGAGGATACCTAATGAAGACATATCCTCACTAATTCGTCGCTAAATACATAACGAGAATATAATGAGGATAATGTCTCACTAAATTCCTTGTCATAATATTGTGAGAACATATCCTCATTGTGTCTTCCTTTTATTTCCTTGTTAAAATTTTACGAGAACATTTCCTCGCAATGTCCTCGAAGGTGTCCTCACAAATTGTGGAATTTCTAGTAGTATACGAGACTCCTGGATTGTTGTTCATGAGGCCAAGACGAAGGCATGCGGGTTGAGGACCAATTGGACTTGGAGGTATAATACTCCATTTGTTCGAAGTACCGAAGACCTAGGGTACTGACTGTACATAGAGGTATAGTGATAGTGGACTCAAGCGGTATAAAATCTCTGTGTAGCTGGACGTGACACTCTAGTTAGTATAGGTATCGAGACTGAGACTATTTCTTACTGGTAGGGTTTACGGTGAGAGTCCACAAGTGTCTAGGTGTAACGCCTCGGACCTGGGCACGTTACCTAAATAATAGTATCATAAGCAAAATTACACTAATTACAGTAAAATTAAATAAATGTAATAAAGGCTCACCTCCAGGAAACGATGTACGGCTAGAAGCTCCAACTATAGCACCAGAACTCAATTGTACACGATCTGCACTTGAAAACCAAACAAAGTATGCGTGAGTGACATCTAAATCACCCAGTACGCGTCCCAAACACACAAATAACAAAATCCGGCAATATTACTAAAAACACAGCTTTTAGTTTATAAAACTTGATTTTCCGTTTTGAAAATTCAATTTAAAACATTATTTCCTTTTTCTTTTTAAAATATCTGGAAATTGTTTCCAAAACCATATTCTTTCTCAAAACTCATCTTACTTTTTATTGCTTGGGATTTCTTCCCAAGACCAAAACCACTTTCAAAACTCATATCTTGAGAAACCACATTTCCAACCAGATCCAGCCTAAAATACAATGCCTCTCGGGCTCAAAACTAAAATCATAAGTAATGGCTGGTAACTGGTTAAAACACAACCATTATTTTATTCCAGGATTTTAGGACCATCCATAAGTCCAATCCTAGCCAAACCACATTTCTTTCCATTTCTCAAAATCACATTCTTTTCTTATTCATTTCCACTTTTCTTTATTGTTGTTACCTTGATCAGGGGTAACCAGGCACACAAGCAGTAAACGAGGATATCATTTCCCCTACCTCGCTACACTACCGTGATGAAATTCCCCTTGCGGGATGCCACCGCCCCGGCCAACCAGCCTCAATCTCTTTCATATATGCACGGGGATATGTCTTTATCTGACGTCCCATCGGTGACCCGAACAATTAAGTTCAATGACCTAGGCTCAGTCTACACCGTCGGTGACCCGAACAACTAGGTTTAATAACCTAGGCTCAGCCTACACCGTCACGAGCTCGGTGACCCGAACAACTAGGTTCAATGACCTAGGCTTAGCCTACACCGTCTCAAGCTCGGCAACCACAGTCGTATCTGATAATTGGTTTCATTTGAGCCTCATACTCCTACCACATTGTCCACACCAACTCTCGTGGTTCCTCAACACATTATTAGTGTTTTATTTTCAAAACTCTTTAAGTTTTCCTTTTTCAAAATCATTTTCATTTTATTCTCTTGGTTGCAGGAATTTGTTCCCATGCAACACCTGACTCTCTTCCGGGGGTCCCAACTCAATTCATGAAAAACATACTTTTTAAAATTATAAATTGGGTTTCATGCCCAAAATTACTTAAAACCATACGTTTAATCACTTTTATTCATTATTAGGGCTTTAAACCCAAAACCATTCCCAAATACACTTATTTGGGTTCCACATTCCTCCATGCCATTCACATGGGGAAAACACCACTAACACATACTCATTGTCCATTTAAAACCCTTTCTTTCATTTAATATTCACATTTATATATGTACATATATTAAGGCTAGGGCAAAATCGATAGACCGAAAACAAGGTTCGGTGTACCGAAATTCCCTTGTTTGGTACACTGAACATTTTCGGTGTACTGAAAATCCTTGTTTCGATCGATCGGGTGATTTTGGCCTACCGAAACCAAGTATCTTGGCTTAATCTGATAGGAATTCGGTACGTCGAACCCAGTTCGGCATGCCGAATTGCCCGAAACCAAGGCATCTCCCCTGTTTCAGCCAACACAATCGTCGAAACTGGGAGCCTCCGGCGGACCCCTCAAACAAGCACCATAAAATGCAAGTAAATCATGGATTGTAGACCCTTGAGTCTACTTCAAAACCCTACAAACCATTTGTCAATCCACTAACTATACAATCCACACGAAAATCACAAAGGGATGGAGCTTGAAAACGGCTACTATAGCCTTCATCCAAAAATCTTGTATAACCCTACCAATTTCCATCCTAACCGCATGATATCTATGTTTTCATGCCATTCAACTCATTCTCATCAATTTCACTATTTTTCTACGATTTTACATTCATTTTACACCATTTTCGTGCATTTAACTCCTTATGTTAAAAGAAGAGAACAGAGGAGAAGAGAAGCCGCGTACCTCTTCTGGCGAGCTTCCCCAACTCCAACGAGTCTCTCCACTTTCCAGCGTAGCCCTAACGAAGCTCCTCTACCGACGAACCACATGGACAATGTCACATCTGGGCTTGATTATCCATTTTTAATTGTAAACATGTAATTAATTGTAGTGTTGTAAAAATGGTTTATTAATGGATAATCTGTTGTTTTTTGGATGTGTGAGCTTGTAGTTGGCCTTCTGTGCACCTATTTGTGATTTGGGATCAATGTGGAGTCCGGTTCGAGGATGCATAGTTGTCTCAGTTTGCGTGCTTGTCTTTTCTTCTTTTTCCTTTTCTTTCTCTCTCTCTCTCTCTCTCACGAGCCTGCACCATCCCCGTCTCCTTCTTTCCCTTCCCCGACCAGTGCCACCAACGACGCCAACTCATGCCTTGCCGTCTCTTTCGACACGATGGACGGCCAGCACGACGCGGGAGGAGGAGAGGATAAAGGGAGGCGGAGGCAAGCAAGGAGAGGGAAGGTAAACATGAGAGGAGAAGAAAAGGAAGAGTGGCACGCGATTGAGGAGGAGGTGGCTTGTGAGGTTCGCCAGAGGAGGAAGCTTCGCCGGGGGCACGAGGAGGCTCACCGGAGTGTGGGAGGGTCGTTGGAAGGCTGAGCCAGGTACGCGACCCCTGTCCCTTCTCGTTTCTTTATGGTTTGATTGAGTGAGTGAAATGTATGAAAATGACGAAAAATGCATGTAAAATCTTAGAAAAATAGGAAAATTGATGAGAATGAGTTGGAATGCATGGAAACATAGATATCATGCAGTTAGGATGAAAATTTTGTATGATTAAACGAGATTTGGGATGTAAGCTACAATAGGTTTAACTGAGCTCCTCCCCTTTATGATTTTTGTATGAATCACATTGTTAATGAACTGAGGAATGGTTTGAGAGGTTTTGAAGTAGACTCAAGAGTCTACACCTTGTAATTTAATGGTAATTTGTGATGTGTGTTTGTAAGGTCCGATTGAGGCTCCCACTTTGGGTGATTTTCATCGACCGAAACAGGAGTGTGCCCTATCTACGGGGAATTCGGTATGCCGAAATCCTGACAGATTAAGCCAAGATCCCTGGTTTCGGTAGACCGAAATCTTTCAATTGACTGAAACAGGGGGTTTCAATATACCGAAGGAATTCAGTATACCGAATCAGTGATTGTATACCGAATCAGTGATTTTCGGTATACCGAATTCCAATCTGGTCTACCGTTTTCATCCCCTGGCACATGTGAATAAATGGGCACAAATAATGGAAATAAAAGGTTTTAAATGAACAATGAACATGTGTTAGTGGTGTTTTCCCCATATAAATGACATGGAGGAACATGGAACCCAAATTAGTGGATTTGGGCATGATTTGGGTTTTAGACCCTATAAATGAATAAAATAGTTGATTGTGTGTGGTTTTGGGCATGAGACCCAATTTATGAATTTTAAAGCATGATTTTAAATGAATTGAGTTGAGACCCCAGTAGAGGGTCAAGAATTGCATGGAAACAGATTCCTGCAATGGAAAAGAATGGAAATGGAAATGGTTTTTAAAAGGAAAGCTTAAAGAGTTTTGACAATGAAACACTAATAATGTGTAAAGGAACCACGAGGATTGGTGTCGACAACGTAATAGGAGTATGAGGCTCCAATGAGACCAGTTGCCAGACACGACTGTAGTTGCCGAGCTTGAGACGGTGTAAGCTGAGCTTGGGTCGTTGCACCTAGTTGTTCGGGTCACTGAGCTCGTGACGGTGTAGGCTGAGCCTAGGTTATTGAACCTAGTTGTTCGGGTCACCGACGGTGTAGGCTAAGCATGGGTCGTTGTACCTAGTTGTTCGGGTCACCGATGGGGCATCAGACAAAGACGTATCCCAGTGCATATATGAAAAAGATTGAGACCGGTTGGCTAGGGCGGAGGCATCCTGCATGGGGAATTTCACCACGGTAGTGCAGGGAGATAGGGGAAATGATGTCCTTGCCTACTGCTTGTGTGCCTGGTTACCCTTGATCAAGGTAACAACAATAAAGAAAAGTGGAAATAAATAAGAAAAGAATGTGATTTCAAGAAATGAAAAAAAATGTGGTTTGTCCGAGAATGGACTTATGAATTGTCCTAAAATCCTAGAATAAAAATGAAAATTGTGTTTTAACCAGTTACCAACCAGTATGTATGATTTTGGTTTTAAGCCAAGAGGCTTTGCGTTTTAGTTTGGATCTGGTCAGAAATATGAGTTTTGAAAGTGATTTTGGTTTTAAGAAAAAATCCCAACTATTGAAAAGGGCATGTTTGGAAAATGATTTCTAAATGTTTTCAAAAGAAAATGCAAAAATGTGTGTTTCTAAAAGAGAATATGATTTGGAATAAATTTTCAAACGTTTTGAAAAGAAAAGAAAGATAGGTTTTGAAAAGAGTTTGGATTTGGGATCAAATTCCCAAGTGATTTCAAACAAAATGAAAAAGGGAATTATGTTTTAAAAGGAAAGGAGGATTTTCAAAAGAAAACCAAACCATGAAAATTAAAAAGTTGAATTTTAATGGTTTTACAGAGATCTTTGTGGTTTTGTGTGTTTGGGGCACGTACTGGGTGACTTAGATGTCACTCACACGTGCTTGATTGTTTTTCAGGTGCAATTTGGGTGCAGTCGAGTTTCGGAGTCGAAGTCAGAGCTTCTAGCCACACATCGTTTCCTGGAGGTGAGCCTTAGTTATAGTTATTAAATTTTACTATAATTAGTGTAATTTTGCTTATGATACTATGATTTAGGTAACGTGCCCGGGTTCAGGGTGTTACAGACAACCACCTCCAACTTCCTCAACATTGATACATGGAAGGAGTTATGTACACCAGCCAACTCTGGAGGCAGATCTAGTCTGTATGCCACTTCACCAACCCTTTTGGTAATCTGGTATGGTCCAATGTATCTTGGGCTTAACTTGCCTCTCTTATCGAACCGCCTCACACCCTTGGTTGGTGACACCTTCAGGAATACGAAGTCTTCTACCTCGAATTCTAGAGGTCTCCGCCTCCTATCTACATAGCTCTTCTACCGACTCTAGGCAAACAACAACCTCTTCCTGATCACATCCACCTTGCCCTCGTACTGTTGTACGATCTCAGGCCCAACTAACTGTCTCTCACCCACCTTGCTCCAGCAAGTGGGTGTCCTGCAGGGTCTGCCATGCATTGCCTCATACGGTGCCATACCAATACTAGCATGGTAACTGTTGTTATATGCAAACTCAATCAGAGGTAAGTGATCCTCCCAGCTACCACCAAAGTCCAAGGTGCAGGCCCTCAACATGTCCTTTAGCATTAGGATGGTCCTCTCTGTCTAGCCATTCGTCTGGGGGTGAAAGGCAGTGTTAAAATTCAACATCGTGCTAAATACCTCCTACAAAGTTCCCCAAAACATCGATGTAAATCTCATGTCTCTGTCAGACACAATAGACACTGGGACACCATGCAATCTTACAATCTCAGCCACATACAACTCTGCTAGCTTTGCCAAAGGAAGATTCACCCTCATTGGCAAGAAATGTGCCAATTTTGTAAGGCGATCCACTATCACCCAAACTGTATCATTCTTCCTTCAGGTTCGTGGCAGACCCGTCACAAAGTCCATAAACACATTTTTCCATTTTCACACTGGAATGTCCAGAGGTTGCAAAGTCCCTCCGGGCTTCTAGTGCTCTATTTTTACTATCTGGTAGGTTGCACACTTCGCCACATGCTCAGCGATCTCTCTCTTCATCCCAGGCCACCAAAAATTCCTCTTCAGGTCTTTATACATCTTAGTGCTTCCTTGATGGATAGTGTATCTAGAGCGGTGAGTTTCATCCAATAGATTGTTCTTGATTTCCTCTATTTGAGGCACATATAATCTCAAATCATATCTCAGCCCACTGTCTACCACAACTGAAAAGTGAGGGGCATTACCAGCCTCCAACTTCCTCCAGATATCTGACATAAAAGAATCATACTGCTGAGCTGTGACTATCGCCTCGATCATCCTCGAGTGAACAAACAAATTGGCCAACATCACTCTGGCAGTTCCCTGATATTGTCTCCGAGGCCTACACTCCACTAGTCCTTCTAACAATTTTGATTCATGGATCATCAGACTAGCCATGACATGAGTACGTCTGCTCAGAGCATCTGCAACCACATTTGCTTTCCTTGGGTGGTACGATAAACTGAAATCATAATCCTTAATATACTCCACCCAGCACCTTTGTGTCAAGTTCAATTCCTTTTGAGTAAAGATGTACTTCAGACTCTTATGATCTGTGTACACCTCAAACTGTTCGTCATATAAATAATGCCTCTAAATTTTCAAGGCGAACACAACAGCTACCATCTCTAAATCATGGGTGGGATAATTCTTCTCATGATCTTTCAACCTACCATGCTGCATCAGCACACACCCCAAACTAGTTCCATAGGCATCACTGTAAACTGTGAAACCGCCACTCCCGGAGGGCAAAGTCAAGACTGGGGCTGATGCCAGACGAGCCTTCAACTCATTGAAGCTTTCCTCACACTGCCAATTCTAAGCAAAGTGCACTTCCTTTCTGGTCAATGGTGCAGCAATTTTGGAGAAATCTTGGATGAATCTCCTATAATATCCTACCAGATCGAGCAAACTTCTAATCTCAGTTACTGTCTTTGGTCTGGCCCAACTGCTCACGACCTTCACTTTAGCTAGATCTACTTTAATGCCTTCTCCCGAAACAATATGACCAAGGAAGGACACCTACTCCAGCCAAAACTCTCACTTGGAGAACTTGGCATAAAGTTGATGCTGCCTCAGCATCTTTAGTACGATCCTCAAATGCCTCTAGTGGGTCTGAACATCCAGAGAAAACATCAGAACGTCATCCAAAAAAATGACCACAAATTGATCCAAATAGGGCCTGAACAACCTATTCATTAGGTCCATAAAAGCAGTCGAAGCATTCGTCAACCTGAATGGCATAACCAAGAACTCAAAATGTCCATAACGGGTGCGAAAGGCTGTCTTCTGTACATCTGGCTCACTGATCATCAATTGATGGTATTCAGATCTCAAATCTATCTTGGAAAACACCGATGCTCCCTGCAACTGGTTGAACAAATCATCGATCCTGGGCAGTAGATACTTGTTCTATACAGTGATCTGGTTCAACATTTGGTAGTCTATATAGAGCAAAAGTGAACCATCCTTCTTCTTAACAAACAAGACCAGTGCTCCCCAAGGTGAAACACTAGGACGAATGAATCCCTTATCCATTAGTTCCTACAGTTGATTCTGGAGTTCCCTTAACTTAACAGGTGTCATCCTGTACGAAGCCTTGGAAATAGAACCTGATCCCTGCACCAAATCAATCATAAACTCTACTTCCCTGTGCGGTGGCATTCTAGGCAATTCCTCTGGAAAAACATCAAGATATTCCTGCACCACCGGCAAGTCCTGAATATCAACCACAGGCGAAGTAGAAACTGTCATACATGCCAAATAGCCTACACAGCCTCTTGCTAGATGATGATAGATCTTGATAGCAGAAATCACTTTTCTAGGCTCACCTGGTCTGGTGCCTTGTACCATACATCAGCCTTGCTTTGGACACTCTACCAGAACTCTTCTCTTGGCACAATCTATCACGACTGAATGTTGTGCTAGCCAGTCCATCCCCAAAATAACATCATAATCCTGCATGTCCATCAGAATCAAACTAGCCTGAAAATTTCTGTCCCCCAGATGAATATCAACTGGCCTCAAGTACCTCCACGCTAGACTGTGTTCTCTCAATGGGGTGACTACATCCAGGTGGAATGCCAGTTTGGCTGGCCTGGTCCCGATCTCAGAAGCAAATGACTCGAAGACAAAAGAAAATGAACTCCCAGAATCGAACAAGACTCGGGTCATCCGGTCAGCCACAAGAAAAAATCCTATAATCGACATACCATAATCATAATCATAATAAAAGACAGTTTTGATCACATCCAGGATCCCTCATTACAAGATAGGATTTAACTCACACAGCTATGCTAATTCTCACCTTCCACCACATCTCCAGATGGACCTGAATCTGGGGTAGCAATGGAGAATACTCTCCCCTTGGTAAACTGACGAGACGCATCTCCTGCTGGATTCGACTGATTGAAATAGTCCTTCTGGTAATGCTCAGACTTCCTACAGTTGTAGCATACTACATTGTCTAAGTTCCTCTGCCAGTGCCAAGACTGCGCCGCTACATGTCCCTTCTTGCCACAGATGTGACATGGTCCCACCTGTGGGTCGCTGCTGGACCCTGCATGGCTGAAACCTACACTTTCTTCTCTACCAGATGTAGGCTGTTGCTTCCGCTTCTTCCTAGAGCTGCCAGAACTCCCCGAACTTGGAGTTTCAGTCACTAACGGTCGAGAAACAGAGGGTCAAGAGATAGACTTTCTCCCCTTTTCTTTCTTAGGATACTCTTCCTGTAACAACCTACGATCATCCTCATAGCTGCTTGCAAGCTCAACAGCATCCACTAAAGTCTGGCATCTGAAGCCAATAACTCTAGATCTCAGCACAGGATTCATTCCTTCCACGAACTTCTTGGCTCTGTTCTTCTCGGAAACTACAGCCTGAGAGAACTGCTCCAACCGAACGAAGGACGACTCATATTCAGCCATGGTCTGGCTTCCCTGCTTCAGATTCCTGAATTCTCGATCCAACTTATCCCTCTCATGCTCAGGGAAAAACCTCTCATAGAACGCCTCTTGGAATTCCTCCCAAGAGATCATCAGTAGATCCGCATTTGGAAATTTGATGTGGCGCACTGTCCTCCACCACTGATCCGCAGCACTCTTGAGCTGAAATACCGTGATCCGGACCTACTTCTCCACTGGACACTCGATCCCTTCTAGGATCATCTCCACCTCCAAGAAGCAAGCCTCACACTCCTCTGATGTGTCGCGCCCATCAAAAGTCGGCGCACTCAACTGGCGAAACTGCTTCATTCATGGGTCTCCCTTCGCCTCATCCCTACTAGTGCTGCCGAAGGACTAGGCGAAACCCCACATCATCTTGCCAAACTCTCGTCTCATATCCCTCCATGCACTACCCTTTCCCGTCTCGGAGTTGGGTACAGGGGCCTTGCCACGACTGCGGCCTCGGCGAGACATCTTCCTACAAGCACCACAACCAAAAATTCAAGTGCACGACTCTTTACTGTGCAGCCCTAGGGAGCCACTAGATCAGACATCACCAAGCCGATGCACTAGGTGTAATCTTAGTTCTGATACCACTCTGTAACGCCCTAGACCTGGGCACGTTACCTAAATCATAGTATCATAAGTAAAATTACACTAATTACAGTAAAATTAAATAACTATAACTAAGGCTCACCTCCAGAAAACAATATATGGCTAGAAGCTCCGACTCCAGCACCAGAACTCGACTGTACACGATCTGTACTTGAAAACCAAACAAAGCATGCGTGAGTGACATCTAAATCACCCAGTACATGTCCCAAACACACAAATAACAAAATCCGGCAATATTACTAAAAACACAGCTTTTAGTTTATAAAACTTGATTTTCCTTTTTGCAAATTCATTTTAAAACATCATTTCCTTTTTCTTTTTAAAATATCTGGAAATTGTTTCCAAAATCATATTCTTTCTCAAAACTCATCTTTCTTTTTATTGCTTGGGATCTCTTCCCAAGACCAAAACCATTTTCAAAACTCATATCTTGAGAAACCACATTTCCAATCAGATCCAGCCTAAAACACAATGCCTCTCGAGCTCAAAACTAAAATCATAAATACTTGCTGTTAACTGGTTAAAACACAACCATTATTTTATTCCAGGATTTTAGGACCATTCATAAGTCCAATCCTAGCCAAACCACATTTCTCTCCATTTCTCAAAATCACATTCTTTTCTTATTCATTTCCACTTTTCTTATTTGATGTTACCTTAATCAGGGGTAACAAGCACACAAGCAGTAGGCGAGGACATCATTTCCCCTACCTCCCTGCACTACAGTGGTGAAATTCCCTGTGCGGGATGCCACCGCTCCGGCCAACCAGCCTCAATCTCTTTCATATATGCACGGGGATACGTCTTTATCTGACGTCCCATCGGTGATCTGAACAATTAGGTTCAATGACCTAGGCTCAGTCTACACCGTCGGTGACCTGAACAACTAGGTTCGATAACTTAGGCTCAGCCTACACTGTCATAAGCTCGGTGATCAAAACAACTAGATTCAATGACCTAGGCTCAGCCTACACCGTCTCAAGCTCGGCAACCATAGTCGTATCTTACAATTGGTTTCATTTGAGCCTCATACTCTTACCACATTGTCCACACCAACCCTTGTGGTTCCTCAACACATTATTAGTGTTTTATTTTCAAAACTCTTTAAGTTTTCCTTTTTCAAAATCAATTTCATTTTATTCCCTTGGTTGCAGGAATCTGTTTCCATGCAACACCTAACTCTCTTCTGGGGGTCCCAACTCAATTCACGAAAACCTTACTTTTTAAAATTATAAATTGGGTTTCATGCCCAAAATTACTTAAAACCATACGTTTAATCACTTTTATTCATTATTACGGCTTTAAACCCAAAACGATTCCCAAATACACTTATTTTGGTTCCACATTCCTCCATGCCATTCACATGGGGAAAACACCACTAACACATACTCATTGTCCATTTAAAATTCTTTCTTTCATTTAATATTCACATTTATATATGTATATATATTAGGACCAGGGCAAAATCGACAGACCGAAAACCTTGTTCGGTACATTGAACATTTTCGGTGTACTGAAAATCCCTGTTTCGATCGATCGGGTGATTTTGGCCTACCAAAACCAGGTATCCTAGCTTAATTTGATAGGAATTCGGTATGTCGAACCCAGTTCGGCATGCCGAATTGCCCGAAACCAAGGCGCCTCCCCTGTTTCAGCCAACACAATCGTCGAAACTGGGAGCCTCCAGTAGACCCCTCAAACAAGCACTATAAAATGCAAGTAAATCATGGGGTGTAGACCCTTGAGTCTACTTCAAAACCTCACAAACCATTCATCAATCCACTAACTATACAATCCACACAAAAATCACAAAGGGATGGAGCTCGAAAACGGTTACTGTAGCCTTCATCCAAAAATCTTGCATAACCCTACCAATTTCCATCCTAACCACATGATATCTATGTTTTCATGCCATTCAACTCATTCTCATCAATTCCACCATTTTTCTACTATTTTACACCATTTTCATGCATTTAACTCCTTATGTTAAAAGAAGAGAATGAAGGAAAAGAGAAGCAACGTACCTCTTCCGGCGAGCCTCCCCAACTCCAACGAGTCTCTCCGCTCTTCGGCGTAGCCTCGGCGAGGCTCTTCTGCCAGTGAACCACACAGAAAACCACCTCCAGCTTGCGCACTGCTCCAACTCTCCTTCCTTCTCTCCCAGATTTGCCTCCCTTCCGCCTACCCCAACTCCTCTTTATTTCCTCCTCCATGTCGTGCTGGCATCCCATCACGTCGGAGAGGACGGGAAGGCACGAGCCGCTGTCTCGTGGTGGCACGGGTCGAGGAAGGGGAAGAAGAAGAAGATGAGGATGGTGGCTCGTGAGGGAGAGAGAGAGAGAGAGGAAAAAGAAGGAAAGAAAAAGAAGAAAAGACAGGCACGCAAACTGAGACAACTGTGCATTCTCAAACTGGACACCACATTGGTTCCAAAATACAAACAAGTGCACAGAAAGCCAACCAAACTCTCACACATCCAAGAAACAATAGATTATCTATTAATAAATCATTTATACAATATTACAATTAAAAATGGATAATCAGGCCCAGATGTCACACCAGGCACATAAGGGCGTCATGAGGATACATCACCATGCTTATTGAGGTTGAGACCAGTGGGGTCATAGTACAGTGAGATCTATTGGTAGAAGCAATCGCACTCCCTACATGGGGAGGTTCACCGTGGTAGTGCAGACACCATTGGTCGCACTTCGATAGACTGCTTGTGGCCTATTGTCGGTTGCTTGACGCCAGGCAACATGACACACCAGGGGCCTATTGGCCCAGACAGGTGGTTGTAGCCATCGGTGGCAGTGCAACGAGTTTAGGGTCGTGCCTAACTGTTGCTTGTGACCAGTGTTTGTTGAAACTTTGTGGTTTTCGTTTGTGAGTGACGTTGTTTTGCTTCTACCCGAGAGTGGCACTAAGTTATTTGAGCCCTAGGGGGGCATTGAGTTGTTTGCACCAGAAGTGGTGTTGTGGTTTTTAGAAAAATGGGATTGTGCCAGTTTTTAAAATATGATTTGCTTGTTTTAACTAAGCAGAAGCTCAGTGTGAGTGTGTCACTCTCTAGTGGTTTTGGGCTTGATTTGGCAAGAGTGACCATTTCAAATATGCATAAGGTTTTGAAAAGTATGCATATGATTTGAAAGAAAAGACAAAAAATAATTTTGAAAGATATGAGTGTGATTTTGAAAAGGAAAATAAAAGAATAGATTTCAAAGACATGATTTCAAAGGATTTGTTGATTGTAGGGCAAAGACGTATTACTCATTGGTTGTGTGCAACATCTAGGAGAGATGCCAGAGTGTGTGTGCTTTGTAGGATGTATGCTAGGTAACCTTTCAGTGGTTACTCATGTGTGCTTACTTAATGTTTTTCGCAGGTGTAGGATAGGATATAGGTATTGCTAGTGCACTTAGAGCTGGAGTTAGTTGACCACACATCAAGGATCTGGGTAAATATTTAGTTTAATTTAGTTTAGTTAACAGTATTTTTATTTATGTTGTTTAATGTTGGATTCAGTATTAGAATTGATGTAAGTAATAATAACAAAATAATAATAATAATAATAATAATATGTATAGCTAAATTTGGTAACGACTTGGGACGGATTGTTACACCTATAGTTCCTTTTCTCTATTTATGCTCTTTCTCTATTCTCTATTTTCTCCTCGTGTTGCTGCTTTTTGTGGTAATCTTGATTTGTTTCTTGTCTTGTTTTAATCATCATTTGTGGACCAGGACTTTAGTATTCATTATACATGCTACCTAATTCGACAAAAACATAATTTCAAAATGATAAGATATTAATTTGAATTACTTGAATCTAAACATATTCCTATATGATAAAGGTGTTGAATCCTAACTTTAGTATTCATTGTACATACTACCTAATTCAAAAAAAACATGATTTCGGTACAGAATCACCGATCAGAGTAACTACAATAATTCAAAAGATGAAGGAGCACCTGAAGCAACTACAAAACGGAAAAACCACTCTCTAAGGTGGCATGAAGAAAGCCACGTGCTCATCTGTCTTGGAAATAGTGAAGATTGAGCTACTTCCTGATAGGTTTAAGATGCCACACTTGGAATCCTATGACGGCATCTCTGACCCTGTGGACCACGTAATGGCTTTTCAAGAACTAATGGGGGGTTCAACGGGCAACTGATGCTATATTATGTCTAATTTTTCCCACTACCCTATGTGACCATGTCAACGACTACTCGTGTGAAGCACGAAAAGGCCTAACATACAAATTGATAAGGTTACGGCAAAATAATGAATCTGAAAAAGGACACTTAACTCGAAAGTACCAAAGAGCAAGCAAAATAACAAAGGATAAGGAAAAAAAAATGAAGCTGTCACCTAGTCTATTTGAAATCAAAAGATGAGGAAAATCGAATGCAAGAAAATGGAGAAATCTACTATGAAAGTTGATAAAAGAAAAAAGCGATTTCCACTATGAAAGGCACCAACACAGATAAACAATAGAATAATAACATTGATAGAAATAGGATGACTCTAATATGTAGAACACATAAAACTATTGGCTTTTTAGCTAGCTTTCGATTTTGATGATAACAAAACATGTTTGTGAGTTAACCTTCTTAATAGGTCAAAGGAGAGTTCTCATGGACTTTGCAAAAAGAAGAAGGAGAAATAAATTAAAAAGGAGCACATGTGCAAAATCAAGTAAAGTGTATTGACGAATGAAAGACCAAGTTTTTATTGTAATTTAAGTGTAATGTAATTGTAAAATGTTGTACTCTAGGAATTTGTAATAATCTCTCAAATGTCTTCATAAAGCCTTAGGAAAATTGTGTTAATCTCAAAACCCATCATTCATAGATCACGCCTATTATTGAACTAAAACAGGACATTTCAGCATACCAAAATTATTTAGTATATCGAAATCAGGCTGATTAATAAAATCCTAAAAATGACCAAAACGACATACTGAAAATCACTGGTCTACCGAATTACCCGACCGTTATAGAATTCAATGTAAAATCGGTATGCTGAATTACTTCGGTACACAGAACCGATAACTGTTTATGAACGTTAAAGAGACGTTAGACACAAACTTCTATCCCTGTTTTCCTATAAATAGGCCTCTGTTCTTCACTTACAAGAATACCAATACTCCCTACATTATATCAAGACTCTAGAATTCCATTCCTATCATTTAAGAAAGAGTTCCAAGTGTTCTCCAAGCTTATTTTCCACTGTTGAGCAAGAAACCTTACTGCTATCCATCAACCTTGCCAAAACATTTGGGAGAAGTAAGAAAAGTAAGTGTTGTAATTTTTATATTTATTGAGTCCTCTCTTCTCCAGTTGTGAGAAGAGGTCTCTGCAATTTTTATAGAGTCTTGACGAGAGCTCATCAAGGAAGTGTAACGACAGAATCTTAGCTCGAAACAAGATCGAAATAGGAAACTCTCGAGAGGTTCTTAAGGAGTGGCTTAGGACGGAGAAGCTGAACCACTATAAATTCTTTGTGTATATTTTTATTGTTTCTCATCGCCTTCTTTGTATGTTTTAATTTAACATTCAAATCCTTTCTCGTACTTCCTTTACTTGTTATTTACTTGACATTGTAAAATACACTTTAAATCGCATAATATTCCTTAATTCACTATTCACCCTCTTTAATGACGCTTAAGATCCTTACAATTAATATTAGAGCCTTGTAAATTTAGGTTTAAGAATTAAAAATCTTCTAAATATGGCTTCATCTTTTTGTATTGTAGAGGGACAAAGTATTTATAGACTACCAATTTTTGATGGTAATAACTATAATTATTGAAAATGTAGGATAAACATTTACTTAAAATTTATAAATTTTGATTTATGAGATATTGTTATAAATGGATATATACTTAATAAAAAGAACTACAAGGAATGGAATGAAAAAAAGAAAAATCTAGTTACATTAGATGTTAAAAGGTTAAACACTCTATTTTATGCTATTTTCCAAGAAGAGTTTAATAAAGTTTTAAATTGTAATACATCTCATGAGGTATGTTATATTTTAGAAGTTACTTACGAAGAAACTAATCAAGTGAAAGAAAACAAGATAAATATGCTAATTCATAAATATGAATTATTTAAAATGAAATCCCATGAATCTATAAGAGACATGTTTACTAGATTTAATGAAATCATCAATCCTTTAAAGTTACATAGAAAATAAATTCCCTCAAAGTGATCTAATTAAGAAAATTCTAAGATTTCTAATTCCAGATTGGGATAAAAGACAACTGCTATTGAAGAATCAAAAGATCTATCATCATATTTTTTAGAAAGTCTCATAGGAAACCTTACTTCATATGAAGTTAATTAAAAGAGAAAGAAATAGAAAATATTCTAGAAAAGAAAAATATTGTATTTAAAACTTCTTTCGAGTCGAATGATTTGGAAGATGATATTACTCTCATCACTCACAAATTCAAAGATTTTTTTTAAAGGAAAGAAAAGTCCAAAAGAAAGAGAAAAATAAAATGGTTCTCAAAGCAACTTCAGATGATAATCATTCTTCAATTGATGAAGATTCATCTTCGAATAGTGAAGTAACTCACTTATGTTTTATAGCTATATCTAGTGAAGTTTCATCTTTAGATAATTTTGAAATTTTTTCTGTAGATGAATTACTTTATGCACTTAATAAGCTTTATTCAAAATATAAATCCTTGAATATTAAATGTAAAAGTATAAACAAAAGTTTTATTGACATATCTCTTGAGAAAGAGCTTATTTCAAAAAAAAAAAAAATGAATTGAAAAATAAAAATAAGTCTCTTGAAATAGAAAATAATACTTTGAAGAATGATTTGAATGTAATGAAAGGGAAAATTAAAAATTTGGAAAATAACTTTGCATCATTGAAAAATAAAAGTGAAAGTTTACTTATTGATGTTAGTAAGCTTGTAATTAAGAAAAATCTTGATGCTAGAAAGTATAAAAATAGAAATGTGTATAAAAAGACTATTCCATGTGAAAATGAATTTGTTAGAGTTAAAAATGATGAAAAGTATGTATTTGTCATTAAAAAAGGAAAATGGATTCCCAAAAAGAATTATGATATGATTCCTAAGATTAATTTTGTTGTACCCAAATTAAAGTAGGTACTAAAATCTCTATTTAATGTAGGTGCTTGATTACTCCAAGGTGGAGAAGGGTCATGAGACTATAAAATGATTAACAAATATTGGTAATCCCATTGCAAAAGAATGTTTTAAGTTTATGTAGGTTTTTATTGAATATTGATTACTAAATGAAATTATTAGATAGAATTTCACTCAATGATTTTTAAATGTATTTTAGAACATGATTCAGTGTACTGTTTTAAAATGGAAGACCGATTTTTCCTAATTTGGTTTATCCTTTTTGGACTGATCGACCGAAATCTCTTGATTCAGTTTGTCATTTTTATTCGGTCTGCCAAAATGACTGACATGGTTTTTATTAGTTGATTTTATTTTATATATCCATGAAAGATTGTCATTAAAAAAAAACTTTAACATATACGCATAAATGGACCAAATAACATTTATATGATTGAACTTAATTAACACATCTTATCTCAGTCGTCCTTTCCGATTCAATAATTACATGCTTATATATTCCTTTATTTGTGCAGTATTTTTTTTTTTTTTTTTTGAAATGAGTAGATATATTTTTTTCTTTCTCTGTTGTTTGTGAGATTCGAACTTAAAAATGAGGTGTGAGTTCCACTCTCCTTAATCAACTGCATTATGGCAGTTGGTTTATTTGTGTAGTATGGTTGACTATTTGTTATGTTACAATATATAGTGTAATGATTATTTCACCCGGGTCTCCTTTATTTGGATTGTTGATCATTCAATTAATTTTCAGATGATGGTTATTAATAATTAAGAGAAGTGCTTCTATATATATTTTCTTCTAATTAATTTGCAATTAATATTAGTTACCTATGAGTACGAATGGCTTCCTCTTGTTTTCCCTACATACTTCTCCTTTATTTCTCACTTTCTTTCTTTTTTTTGCGAGGATTCCAACTAAAGAAATGCACAGTGACCCATAAGACAAAAGCAATACAGGTTGAGGATGTTGTCCTGCTCTCGAAACAATTGATCAACTAGGAAAGTTTCGCGAATCTATTAACACAAAGTGATCAAGCCAAAACATTTGTTGGCAGAGTTTCTAACTTTGTACATTATAGCATACGACTTGGGAATTTAATTTATCTTTTCATGAATAGTGTGAAGAACTCCACGGAAACTTATTAGAAACTCGGAAGTCTAGTACCAACATACTACCACCACGCTACGAGTCTCCACTACCTCCCGCCACCGATCTACCGTTCTCTCTTTCTTTCTCCTCCGTGACGCAAAAGAAAACACACGCATTTCCACATCTAAACGCGCTGCCATGTCCGGCTGCTGCAGCATCCGAGCCATCTGGATCCTCAACGCCCAGGACGCCGTCGTCTTCTCCAGGTTCCGCCCCTTTCCTCTCCTTCTGCTTCTCTCCCCAGGTCTAGGTTTCGCTTTCCATGCCCTCGATCCAGGGAATCTGGTGCTTGTTTTTGTGTTGTTGATTGTGGTCTTCGAGCAGGAGGTTTCCAGTGGTGGAGAAGCGGTGGAGGTCGGCGTGCCAGAGGGAGAATGAGACGTCGGAGGGGTACGCCTTGCGGCCGTTCCTGCCTACTGATTCGGAGCTGGCCGCTGCTTTTGCAGAGAGGAAGACGAGGTTTGTGGTTTACACGAGTTATCGAAATGAATTTATTTGATTAGGGAGAATCGATGCAGATTTTTATTTTTTGTGTGTATATCAAAGGCATGCAATTTGGTTTTGCCTGTTCGTACATATATTGAAGTCATGATAATATTAGTAAATGTGTCGCTAAAATTTTCATATATGGCTTTTACTTGAATCATTTTCTTGACAGTGGGAGCACGTTTTTTTTTCAACCCAAAACCTGCTTCTGCCAAACAAATAATTAAAAATAAAAACCTTCAAGGATCTGCAAGAGTTCCGGCAAACCAGGTATCCGACATCCTTTGTAAATGGCTTCTTCTACACCAAAAATTGGCGGACAAAGTCTGTTTCCTTGTTGCATACGCTAGAGCGAACTTAGGATTTGAATCCAGTTCTTGAGCAATGTTTTCTATGAAATGCCAGTGATTTCATGGTGTTTTGTTATTGACTTTTTCTATCCACTTTACCATGAGTAAAGCATAACTTTTTATCTGGGTGAGCTGCTATGGTTCGCTGGTAGCTTTTGCAAGCTTAAACGCTATAAGAATTGCTTGAACCATTGCTAGGGTTAGATTGCTTTGCAAAAGTTGCTCAATTGCTGGAGCCAAACATTTTCCTTGATGATACTTTGTAACAGCTGCTATACATGCTCTTTTCTTCTTCTCCTTTGCATTTTGCATCAACATTTACCTTGATCATGTTGACTTGTGGAGCTTCCCATTGTTGATTCTGTCCTGTTTAAGTTGTGTCTTGGTAGTCTGTGAGATGTGTTTGGTGCTATTCTTGTGCTAAACTTCATATGTCGCAACTGACTTCTAAATTGTTGGAGAACTGCACTTGGATTGGGTTTTCTAAGAAATCTCGTTTCAACTGTTCCTGTTCAGACGGATAAGTAAAGAAATCCTCTCCAGTAGATGCATAGCTACTTATTTATCCCTGGTTTCATTCTATTTGATGAATGATAGTAACAAGCCTTTGTTCTCTCTCTAGCTTTGTAATAAAATTGGCCCAAACCAGATGGCCTTTCCAAACGGATAATGGAAAATGGACAAGGAGGTGAGCCAGGGATTTGAATTAATGCTGTAAGGTAAATCAAGTATTACCCAAAGCCTTTCACTGTTTTTGTCCTTATTCAAAGAAATAAATCATAAAGTTATAATTTCAGAGTGGTAATTTTATCATAAAAGAGTTAATCACAAGGTAGACTTGTGGAATTGGATGTATGCATTAGAAGGAGGAGGAGAAAAGCAAGAAATGATTTTTGAGGCATTATCTATTTAGGTGGTGCTTGGTTCGGATTTCGACACCTAGATTTTGACAGGAATCATTTTATAGCCACAACCTGAACCAAACAAGAAATTACAGTCAGCTTATGTATAGAAGCAATCACAACTGATGCTATACAAAGTTGACAAAAGTTAAAAGCTGTACTAGGTGGCTTTGGTCAGACTATGTGGAAAAACCATATTCCAGAATTGGAATCAAACGGAACCTAAGATAGTGTGTGGTAATGCTTATGGAAAAACAAATTATTCCCATAAGCAGTGTTTTCTAAAAAAGTTAGTCTTCACAGTTTTTTAAAATCAATGTTTCTGAAAGTTTTTATGCACAAATAGGAAGCTAACGTATTGAATTAATTTGGTATAAAAAAGGTGTTTGGTTCAACTTTTTAGGAATAAGCGTTTTTTTCAAAAGCTAATCCTAATAATCGTTACTAAATGGACCATTAGTATGATAGGATTGGCAGCTAGGTCACTAACACTTGGGTTAAAACATCTGAAATAAGTCTACCTTCTAGATGTAATGCCATAGATGAGGATACTATTTTCAAAATTTAAGTTCTATCGAGCTCCTTCTATCTTAGGTTTTGTTTGGAATTGTAGTGTTTACTCAAATGTTTTTCCTGAAAAAGTAGTTTCAAACTAGTCTTTTGTCCATAGCTTTTTCCAAAATTGGTTTTTTGTAGGTTTTGAATTAAAAAAGCTACCGATAGAAAAGTTATAATATATAATTTTTGGCAAGATTTTTGATTTAAAGTCGTAGTTCCCAAATTAGTTTCAAACAGGACCTTAAGATTTGGACTCATTAGCAAGCTACATTTAGTGAAAGCTTGAGTAAAATGGGCTTTACGATTTGGTTCCTACCAAAATCATGACATGGAGGGTAATGATAAAGTAAATGTGCTTTCCTTGGCGGACACCTTCTGGGTGCTTCATAGTGTAGGTATTTAGTGACAGAAATATCCTTGTCAGTATATTTTATAAATCACCTACTTATTTGTGTTTTATCCAAAGTAGGTTACAAGTGTTTGCCTAAATAGAGATCATTTTATGGAAAATGTATTTTGAATAATGTTTACCATGGAAAAACCCTAAAATGAGATAGGTTTATACAAGGTTATCAAGGTGTCTTGGTGCCCATGCAATAAGGTAGGGCCCTAGGCGGTCAATAAATTAAATAACAAAAGAAAATTCCAAGAATTTCTTTTACATACTATATTATTATATGCAATTATGCACTGATATATCCATTCTAAACTCAAATAAATACTAAAAGGTTGGTGTTAGATTAAATGGATCCTTATATGGATCGTTGTGTTATCTACTTAATAGGTTACTTGTAGGTTAAGTATGCGTTTCCTTATATATAGGAGATTGTAATCCTTTATTATGAGATGACCAATATGGTAGTTTCTTTCCATCTCACATGGTACCAGAGTTTAGGGAAAATTCTAGGGTTTGAGAGCAAGTGAGAGTAGCCGCTACCGCCACCGCCGACGACGGACCTTCACCACAGTACTACCATCGACGGTGGCAGATCCATGGGAAAACCTTCCCTTTCTTGTCCTCCTCTACCAGCACGGAGTTCTCTCTTCCTCCCACCAACCATTGGCCACCGTCCTTATCGTCGGCCACCAATCTCCGACCACTTCCTGTCGTCGCTGTCGTCTGCCCAGTCTGTCTCCGCCTCCTGCGCAGCTTGCCGTCTAGAACCGCTGCAGATCCAGAGCCGTCATCAGCTACTGTCGGGCTTGTCCAGGCCGTCTGCCAGCACCGTTGGGCCTGTCGAGGCCATCTACGGGTTCTGCTGGCTCCGTCCAAGCCTCCTGCTAGTCCTGCAAGGCCTGTTCAAGCCATCCGCCGCTCCTGTCGGCTCCATCCAAGCCATTTGCTGCTCCTGTCGGCTCCATCCAGGCCGTCTGTCGCCCCCGTAGGTCCTGTTCAGCCCCTCCAATCCCGTCTAGAGGGGTAGTCGAGCCTCCCAAAGCCGTTGTCTGGAACACACCCTCCGTGGAGGCGAGAGGAGGCACATCGAGCATCAGGATGGAGGAGGAAGAAGAAGCCACGATGAGGAGGGAGAGAGAAAGTGAAAGAAGAAGAAAAAGCAAAAAAAAATGAAGGAGAGAGAGAACGTTAAAAAAAAAGGAAGAAGAAGAAAGAAGGAGAAAGGGAGAAGATAATGTGAGAGAAAAAAAGAAAAAAGAAAAAAGGTTGTTCATGTTCATTTCTTAGATGGCTTTTAGATCCTACCTCATTTCCGTTGTGTGGACTTGTCACGTCCACACGTATTGGTGTAGCAGTCCAGCCCTGTCACGTCCATACGTGTTGGTGTAGCAATCCAGCTGTCCGTTGGTGTTTTGGATCAAGTCGTCTCCGTTGTGTGGACCTGTCGTGTCCATACATGTTGGTGTAGTAGTCCAGCTGTCTCGTTGGTGTTTTGGATCAAGTCATCTCTGTTGTGTGGACCTGTCACGTCCACGTGTGTTGGTGTAGCAGTCCAGCTGTCTCGTTGGTGTTTTGGTCCACACATCTACAATATCTACTAGTACTACTACTTTCATTTATATCAAGTTATGTAGTTTTTTAGTTATCAATAACACAAAGAATCATTATGTAACAAGCTGGAGGGAGAGTGTTAGATTAAATGAATCTTTATATGGATCTTTGTGTTATCTACTTAATAGGTTACTTGTAGGTTAAGTACGTGTTCTCCTATATATAGGAGATTGTAATCCTTTGTTATGAGATGACCAATATAGTAGTTTCTTTCTATCTCACAGTTGGAATATACAAAACAATAGCAAGATTTAAGTAAGATATATTGAGATTTCTAAATATGGAAATAAGAGAAGAAGAGGGAAAATGTGGAGCTGTAGTTAAACACCGCCAGAGTGGCTGGAAACGTCGCTGGAGTTGTAGGAAGAGGCCATTTGAGGGAGAAGGATTAGTACGTCAAATTAATATCTGGCTGGATGCTGAACTGCCTAGCTTGCTTATTATGCCTTGGCACATGGGTGGACACTTTAATAAGTATGGTTTAATAAAGTCTATGCTAGGTTGCTGTATTTAGATATTGCAAAACCAAAGGATGCTGTATTCAGATATTGCAAAACTAAAGGATGCCTCTTTCAAAACCGATATTAGTCATTAAAAAAAATTATTTAGGTGAACCAATCGCAAGTAATTTTGAATCAATAACTAAGACAAATGTAACTCAGCAGGGCTTCCACTCCTTAGGAGGAACTATAAGGAGACTGAAATCAGGATGCTAACCTTCTTGCTCTAATTAACAACGTAAGCTTTGTAATGATTTTGTGGCAACAATGTGGCCATATGGGATGTTGAAGGTAGTAGTATTGGGTTCTGACTTCTGAGTGAAGGCTAGTTATGAGTTATGATTTCGTATACATGGAAGATACAAATCTTGGTGGTCTTGGCAGGTGGGAATGGGTTTCCATTGTTACAAAGGCTAAAATCTCCTCTTCTTGTCAAGACTCACATAGCTAGTACTTAGATGGATCTTTGTGACAAAAACTTGCCAATGGAGTTGGAATCCACTTTGGGTATATGTGTGCCCATCATGTGTTGATGATCAAGAAGACATCAATCACTTAGTCTTCAAATTTTCCCTTTAACAAGGAGATCTGAAAGATCATGATGGTATCTTGGAGAATTGTGTACCACATCATGGGCTTCTTTGATTATACAAGGTGGAAACAAAGTTCTTTTGTAGGGAGGAACGGTAGTACCTCATGCAGGCTATGAGATGGTCAATCTGGAAGGAGAGGAATAAGTCAATTGTTAGAGTTACAAAGGCTTTTATCGAGAATGTCATAAGGAGAGCCTAATTTTGGAGGCAAGCATGACATAGCAATCTAGGTTTGGACGATCCTTTTTAGTTCGAGGGTCTCTATGGTTTGTAGGCATCTTGGCTTCATCTTGTAATGCTTGTTGAGTATTGTATCTCTTGGATGTGCATTAATAATATGCAGGCAGCATCTTTTTACTAACAAATAGAATAAAAATTACTGAAACAGCTAGAAGAGAAAGGTTAAATAAAATAAGCATGGGTATCTTATACAATTTATTTAGGTAAATGCAAGGTTAAAAAAAATTAGTAAAGAAGGAAATGTAAGATGCTTTCGTGAACAATATATACAAAACTTAGTGTTTTTATATTTTAAATATTTCTAAGATAAATATATTAAGGTAAGGAAAGCTAAAGTAAACAATTAGAACATGTTAAGCTTGGTTAAGATGGAAACAATTAAACAACATACTGTCACTGAAGTAGATGATCATGATGATGTATTAAGTTGGAATATTTAGTTTGATGAGCCAGGTCAAGGAAGTAAATGATCACAACCACATTTTTCTTGTAGAATATATGATTTCAGGTAATGGCGTTTTGCTAAGCTATAATTGAGGTTTAGGATGTAAAAATGAGTAAAGACAACAAAAATGATTGAGTTTAAAGGAAAATACCTGCTTCTATCAAAGAAGAGCAGATGGGAAGGAAGAACATGGAAGAAAATACGTCTGATTTGGCAAACTGATTATACCAATCACCACTGCCCATGCAGGCCAGTTGTAATTGACTAGGATAGAATCCTTGCTCCAATAATTACACACGCTCATTAGGCTCTTGGTGTACCAATCAACATCATCTACAAGATGCGAGAGATAAGCTTCTCCAGCTATAGCAGCTGGATACACCTGTTGTCTCAAGCCTTGAGCTAAGCTGTTCCGTGCTTTCTGTTGTATTCCTCTTCTCCAGCCTCATGTTTTGTATTGTTCATACTTCTTAATATGGTTTCCAATTAGAACCCATCTTTGGTGTCAGCTTTGATCTTCCATCATGGGAACACTGATTCCTGCCTTTTTCTATGGCAGTAAGCACACAGTTATGGTGCTTCTCTGGTAGTGTAACTTGCATATCCTCTTTTTCACTGTTGCTATTTTTTTGGGGTCATATTTTAACCTTACAGTGAAACACTTGCCATGAACGAGTCGTTGACCACTGTAAATTTCTTATATATATTGTGTACTTATGATTATGCATAGCTTATTATAGAATGCTTAAAGAACCATAATATTAAACAGTACATAGATTAACCCTCCATAGTGTAAGGAACACTAATGAATTTGACGAGATGTTTATAACAGAGGCAAGCCATTGAGACCAATCCTCCAAACTTTTGACTGCAATTTATTGAACTCCTATTAGGATTGGGAATCGGGATTCATAAATTCGAAAAATGGTATCTTTGTCTCTGGCCATATCAAGTGAAGAAGTCCACAAGTTTAATGGTTGTTCCTACTGTGTTCTAGCCAAAGTAACATGTAAAAATAAGAATAAAAGGATTCACCTAATCTTGAAATTTCATGTCTTGAATTTCCAGAATTAAAAAAAATCCTCCATAAGATACCAAGTCCTGGTGATTCAATTTATTGTGGTAGGAGTTATATCCCTTCTAATTACATCATGCTGAATATAATCAATTAACTTCATGTGCTACTTCTTGTCTACCACCATTGCTTCTAGCTCTTCCTTGTCCTTATCTAATCATGTGCTCTTGAATGGGATCCTTTGTATATTAATCTATCTTTGTTCTACTCAATAGTGTTGATTTGGTTTTTGCATTAAGCATTTCTCTGACCACATGCCTTGGATGTCAGGCTTTCCTTAGTTGTAATGGGCAAAATTATGGCAATTGCTTGAAATCTAACATATTTTCCATATACTCGTGGAAACTGGAAACTGAAGCTTCATTTCTGTATTACTACCACAGGCAATCCATTGTGTCCAAGTGTATTTTGATGCATGCGTAATTGAGAGCCTGTGGTTACAGCTCTTTGTACCCTAACTTTTGTTCTTTGATATCCTATAGCTGTTCGACTCTTTGTTTATGTTCACTGCAAGTTTGTTGCTTTAGAGCTTATCATGTCTTATTCATATGTATAGTGCACTTGTGCAGAGAAGGTTCTGTTCGTGGATTTGGGATCCGTATCACTCAGTCAACTCTGGGATCAGATTCATGGGTTGATGATCCTATAACTCGCCACATTGTTTCTCTTTCTGTTCATACTGATAGGGAAGCATTTCTACTATGGCCATTGGTTTTGCACGTAAAAGCCTACTTTTATATCCTTGTTTTGCCTTCAGTTGAACCATATCATTTAAAGTCATATAAAAGACTTTGCAGTAGATCTGATTGTGGAAATTTAATTGGAGGGGCGGAAAGCATGTCAAGTCTCTTACTTGATCTCCCATGCATCACAGGGTATGGTAAGTTTTTTGAGTGTTGCCAAGGTTATCAACTTTATTGTTACCATTATTGTCAACTTTGCATGTTTTTTCCAAAGTATGTGTGGTCTACTGTCATAGCATCATTTACTTGAGATTAAATCCCCAACAAATACTCTACTTTGTGTCAAAAAAGTTACACCTGGTCTTTTGATAAATAACAGTTTTACCGCTCAAAAAAAAACTTGAGATTAAATTTTCTGTAACTGTACTTTTTCCTTTTTAGTGTGCTACTAAGACTGTTAGAATTTCATCATTAGTTTCCTACCTGTTTTGGATTCAGTGTAACAGAGCAATATGTGGACAACACATGCTCTAGAAGAAAATATTCTATCCAAATTACTTTACAACAGTATTATGGTTCTGTTATTCTGGCAAAAGAATCTACCATTCTATTACTTCATTGTCTGTAGAACTACGCTATAGCTTCAAGTAGCTGTTTGATCTTATAACTGGCTTCAGTTTGAGCACCACGTGGTTTGATCAAGTAGAAGGAACCAAGCATATTGGTCCACAGCAACTAAAAAGCCAATTAATGGTGTCATGGTTGATAGCACCCTAAAAATGAATGGGTTATAAATAAAGAGGGAACCATAGTGATATGATAGAACACATTTCACATTTCAATGACTCTTTAAAACATTCATAAAACACAAAGCATGCACTGTAGCACAATAAGAATATCTGTCACTACTGAGAATGGTGGTGCAAAGCACTTGCAAAATGGGAAGAATGAGAAGTAGTGAACAAACTTTTGGAGCAGTCAGTCTTAGTTGTTTTTATTTGTTACCAACTTACCATCAAGGCATACCAACCTTCAGAAAGGTGAGAATGAGTGGGTCAGGAGAGGGAAGTCATAGGTGCTAAATAGAGTCATAAGGTGTGTTTCCTTGAAAAATTTGGATTAGGAGTAACTAAAGTCATAAGGTGCATTTAATTGTAGAATTGGGATTCAACTTCCACTCCAGGATTTAGCACTATGTTGGGTTGATCCTTGAAGCCCTCACTTTCAAAGGAGGAGCTTGTTTGGAGTGCTCCTCTTGTAACAACTCTAGCTATTGTCATAGTTTAAATGTTGGTTTCAAAGTTTGTCAAAAATACGAAATGTGTCAGTCGTTGGTGAAAATATTGGTGAAAACACAGTAAGTTTACAGAAGTTCATAATAATAGATAAAAACTTTGAATTTCGATTTAAACTTTAGGCTAAACTAAAGTAAGTAATAATCTACATTTAAAGTTACTTAGATCTACTTTTTAAACATATGTTACATTAGAATACACTATATACACTTAATCTAAATATCCTGAAATATAATTAGTACCTTAAAATACTTAATAAATGTATAAATCATACCTAAAAATATGTAGTATATGTTTAAAATGAAGAGTTCACACAATATTTAATATGGAGAAAGCATAGATGAGAGAACACTCAAATGTTAGAGATGTGGAGTTTCATTAAGGACCATCCCATATGTTGCCACTTTGTAGGATCCACGGGCCTCTCATTGCGAGGGTGGCAGGGGCATCAACCCCATCCCAAAATAGTATACAATTATATACTTATATAGATCTGTATCTTATTTCCAACAGTAAGTTAGGAGGAACAAACAACAAAGGGGAGGATTGAGCACAATTAGGACATTAAGGATTGAAGGAAGCAAGGACCCAAGTGGATTGAGAAAGTGAGGAGATTGTTTCTTGGAATAAAAGTTGAGACGCCTAGACATGGGTGACTCAACAAGAGTCAGAATAAAAAATATAGGATGTCGATTGATACAATCGATCGAAATATGGTATACTTAGTGGTACCCAAGGTTTTAAATATCGATTTTCTGTCGAACTTTGGTAAGTTGAAAAACAAACACGTGTCGGTAAAATGTCGGTATGTCGATATTGTGTTGGTAGAAACACAGTAATTTTTTTTTACATTTGTTCAAAAAACTTTGATGTCGACATTATGTTGGAGTTATGTCAGTAAATTGAAAATAAGATACGTGTCGGTGAAATTTCAGCGACACACAAAGACATTTAGTATCATGGTTGTATCCCCACATATCGTTTCCTTGACATAGGAAACTAGTGTCAGTAATATTTCTACCTTTCTTCTAATGGATGCTTTTCCATTATCCAAAGCAAGTAGTTCTATTCTTGCGGCCCTTGCATTCAACAAAGGAGCTCGTTTGGAGTGCTTCTCTTGGTAACAAATCTAGCTACCATGTTGCCTTCCTCTCGACTGATGCGTTTGGTTTGTCCACATCATGCCTTGTTATTCTCAGCCTTGAATCACCTCATAATCCTCCAAATATGCTCTCCGTTATCCTTTGTGTCCAATATGATTGTTGGATTAGGAGCGTTTTGTTTGCAGAAGAAGGGCTTTCTTTGTGAATTTTGGTTTTAGGTTAAATGTATGGTTATGTTTTGGGAAGTAGGTTTTTGGGGTTGGTTGTGGGGTTCGAAAGAAGATGTCAATGTATTGTGCTGTTTTTGTAATTAGTTTTGGTTGGGAAATTAGAGTTTTATTCGTGGGCCCATTTCTTTTTGATGTAGAGAACAAGTTAAAAGCGGCGGACTCAAAGCTTTGATGGGAGCATTTATCACATCGTTCATTCATGACAGTTTTGCTAACTAATGTTGCTTAGAATATTATATCCAATCCGTAAAATGCTAAACAACCTCTAAATGGTTTTGGTTTGCCAACGGTCCTAAGTGAAAAAGGTAATAAAATATATGCATATCAGCAAATATAAAAAAAAACCCATTTAATAACTTAATGTATAGATAAAAAGCTAATTTGACAAAATTTTTTGGGCTTTTAAAACATTAAAAGGTAATCAATCGTATATAAACATGACAATGCAAAACATATTTAATAAAAACTGTTCAAATAAATTAAACACTTGTAGAGAAAACAATCACAAGTCAGGAAATCATTGAGAAGATAGGATCAAGACTCAGGAGCAAAGAAAAGAATAGAAATGAGGAAACATACTCCCTCTGAAAAACTCAAAGACCAAAAAGGTTCCCAACCATGCTGAGATTGACTCATCTGACTCATTGTACCACTCCAAAACCAAAACCAGGACCTCCACTTATTATGGTCTTTGCTAACATCATGGGAAACCCTTAATTCCTTTCCATCCACCTCAACCACCATGCTACTTGTGGCAACAAGTCCCTGTCAATTCTTTTCCTCTTACTCAAACGTCCTTTTTCGGATGACCTAGAAATCGCATGGATCCACTACAATTGAATGATGAGTACAAGCTCTAAACCAGGTTCAGGAGTAGCATTTTTTTTTAGCAGAACACACTTATTGGTTATTTTCCTTGTCTGTACATGTTCTCCAAACTTGAGATCTCCTATTAGGGTCTTTCCACAAGGCACCTTGGCATTGAGCCACCTCTAGTGAGTGTTCTTACTTAAACCTTCTTGGTGCTTCGATACCTACCAAAACCATGGGTCTCAAATGTGAATCATAGTCATGGCTATCCAAATTGATTTACCATTGTTGCATCAACAGACTACTAAAAAGATGCTACCAATCCTCCTTTGCAAAGCAAAAAATGCACTTGTTAGCCAAATGAACCCCTTGCCTCTTCGAAGCTTTCTCTGAGTAAATCCCACCATGAAGTACTTGTTAGCCAAATTAGATCTTTGTGGTATTGTGAGGACTTTGAACAACTCAAACATACAATCACCCACCCATTTATAATAACCCAAAAAAGAGATTTGATAGAAAAGCAATCAATATTAACTCACACCTAATTATAGGAATCCATTATAGAAGACAACTCTAGTGAACCATGGGACTCCAAAAGAGTAGAAAGGGTGACAATCGGTAATTTCATCATCTTAAAGATCGCTTCTGAATCTTATATCCCAAATAATGCCTACATTGAAACACCGATAAACACAATAATCTTTGCAACAGGCAACACAACAACACAAAAAAGTGTGGAAAGGGACTTCTAATGCATTAGAACTAAGCCACCTGTCCTTTAAATCTCACCAACATATCTCTATACCATTCCTAAAATTATCCTTTGTCACCATCTATCAAGATGCCATAATAATTTTCCTAAGGGAGCTTTAGAACCTAGTGGCCAAACATACATCAACAAAACAACATTCTCAATTAAACAATTGTTCATAATACAGAGGAGATTACAAATAGTATAAGGAAGGTTACGCACCCGGAAACTACAGGTTCTTATCCTGTATAACATCTTTTGAAGGTCCAGTGTCAGGAATGGTGATGGTAAAGACACGCCTTGGGGTCGACTATTGCAGTGTACTCCCTGCTCTCCTAGGAAGGTCCGGACAAGATCTTTGAATGTACTTCAGCTTCCCATAATTATAATACATCGCTTATCCTAGTTTTTGTTGCAAACAAGGGCAACTTGTCGTGAGATGGCCTGCCTGAACACAGAGGTAGTAGTACTTGTCTCCAGGCTCACTGGAACTATCTAACTAGGACCACTAGAGCCTTGCTGACTAGAGCTAGCAAAACTGTGCCGACTATTGGGAAAGACACTAGCCTTCTCCTTCCTTTTTTCCCATAACTGCCCGAACCTAGAGTTTGGCATCCTTGAGAAAAAGAATCACGAAGTAAAGGACGACTTGACCTTCCCTTTGAGACGATCTTCTATAAATTTGTTGTATTCGTTCTCAAATCAAGAAGCTATCTCGACCATCTCCGCGACTGTCTGAGACCGACATACCATTACTTTCATCCTAAGCCTTACTGAAACTTCGCCCGTCGTTTCTTGGACGAATCGTTCTAGATGGGCAAGGGCAGCCTCGTATTCACTTACTGTCATGTTGTCCTACTACAGGTTTCGGGATTTTCGGTCGAATCTGTCGCGTACTTGGTCGAGAAAGTACTCGTAGAAGGTCGTCTCGAAATCCTTTCACTTAATTTCGACCGTCAAAGCATCTAGAAACTTAAATCGTCGCACAACTCTCCACCACTGATCTGCCTCACCTTCTAGCAGATAAGTGGTCAATTGTACCTAATGCTTATCTAGACATGTTATGCTCTCTAATATCTTCACGATTCTTTGTAGCCATGCCTCGCTTTCCTTGAGCCCGCCTTTGTCTTTGAATGTTGGTGCACGGAGCTTGCTCAACTGGTAAAGCCATGGATCCCTTGATGAGCCATTGGAACTTCCCTTGTTGAACGCGTAGAATATCCCATGCACCAGATTCTGCAGCTCAGCCCACATATCCTACCATCTGCTCTCCTCCTGAGAGCTGGATTCTTCGGCAGGGGCCTTGCCTTTACTTCGGACTCGGTGAGACATTCTGCAGGATAAGACAGAATACTTGCACCACAATCAACAAACAAACACCTAGAAATGCTAATGTAGACACATTCATTACATGCAATCCTATAAGATTACCAAGAATCAGACACCTTAAACTAGTACATTTGGTAAACTTAGGCTTTGATACTAAATCTGTAACGACTCAAGTTACCATCAAATTCAATAGCTTAATTTAAAATTAAATATATTTAAATCTCTAACTTTATAGAATAATTAAAGGCTATTTAAAGCCATCTAGATTATCAGAAATCTGTAGTATGCAACTAATGATCCTTGGTTATATGTATTAGTGCTACATCATTAATCGTTTGCACCGGTAACTGTAAAACACAAGAAAGTACGTGTCTAGTACATATTCCACGAAAATCATGAAAAACCAGTGATATAAATCTCATCAGACTTTAAAACAATTTTCATTTTTTTCCAAAATCATCCGTATCTCAAAATTAGGTCTCATTGGCCAAAATCTGTGGAAAACTATATAAGTACACCAAAACCACATAATAAGTAGTATTGTTTAGTGCCAAATAACCAACTTTGGCTACAAGCAGACCACCGAAGGTTACCTTGGAATTTACATTGTCACGGACAACTACTCTATGAAGAATTCTGCTTGTCTTGCCATCTTACCACCTATAGGACTTTCAAAAGGTTAACCTTACACCTGGAAAGTCTACTCATCCTACATCTAGACGAGTTGTCCCCCCACCTGAAGGAGACACCACAGGGTTTGTTTTCTCAGTGTCCTAACTTGATGCTTGAATCTTACACTTAGGTTTTGTAAGCACTCACCAACAACTCGGTACTCGTAGCAATTAGAGTATAACATTTAGCTACTTAAAAGTCTCATACTTCCCAAGTTCGCTGTTACAATATCACCAGATATGGACGGTATCCTGGGTCTTGACATCCGAAGCAATCAGAGTCTCATACCTCTAGGTTCAGATAGCACCTCTATTTGCGAACCTTAGTCTCAGCCTTGTGAACAACAACTTAAGAGTTTCATACCTCTGGGATCTGACGAACACTTATTTACGGTTTCTTGTCTCTAACCTCAATCTAGGTGATGTGCCCGATCACTCGAGAATATCATCACATCTTCTGGTTTAAACAATGCGACTCATCGGTCTATTGGTCTACCAAACCAGAAAATTATGGAAAACTCTTTTAAAAACACCGACACTTTATCTTTGAAATATATTTTCGAAACCATTTATACACTACGAGGGTGTTCACAAAACTAAGCATCATAGCAGTAAACGAAATACCAGAATTAAAACACCAAAATACTAACTTTAGCATCTAGAATAGGCTCTGAAATCCACAGGATCTACCCACAAGGCTTGCCCACGAGCCGAACCCGTAAGGGTAGTCCTCGGGTTACTTTGAAATCCAGAGCTCAGAGAACCAAAGCTTTGCAGGCACTTACTCAAATTTCTGTTTTCCACTACAAGGCACCAAATTTGGCAAATAACGTACCAAAATGTAGGAAATTATTCAAGCAATCCAACGGTATTAAAATTATCAAATTTCATGCAGTATAATCATAGAATCAAACGTCGGTTTCGTGTCGGACTTCGGTCCGACAAAAATAGGAAACGTGTCGGGCATCGGTGGAAATGTCGGTGGAAACGCGATAAATTTACCGAAGTCCATGGAAATGATAAAAAAACTTTGAATTTTGATTTGAAACTCTTAGATAAGCTAAAATAAGTAATAATCTACATCTTAAACTACTTAGATCAACTTCCTCAATATATATCACATGAAAATACAGTAGATAGACCTAATAGAAACATTCCGAAGTATAAATAATACATAAAAATACTTAATAAATGTTTAAAAACAAAAAGACTCAAAAAAGTTACCTTATATATGCTTAATACCATGAAGAATGCCTTGGTGGATCAAAATATAATACACCAAGTATAATTACTCCTAATTTTTACAATCATTCTTGATTTTTTTTAAATTTTCCTGATTTTTAAATAAATTATGAAATATTCTTATTTTTTTTAAAAAGTATAAAAAATTACTGATTTTATAAAATTATTATGTTAGATCTATTACTTACGTAATGAATTGAAATATTATTAGGTTAAATCTTTATTTTTTAATTACTTACAAAATAAATATGAGAATTTCTTAAATAAAAGAAAAGATTTACTCCAAGAAAAATGCTAAAAAAAAAAGAAAATGATGGCTATTGTTAATGCTTCATATATATTTTTAACTTGTTGGAACTTGAAAGACAGTAAAATCACTTTTGCAAGAAGGGACTTAAAAAAAAATAAACATAAGATAAAGCTAGACGGTAAGAGTTTTTTTTTAAAATTTTGTTATAAACCACCTTATCTTATAAACCATCGTCTCTTTTACATAAGAAAAAATTAAAACATTAGACACAAACATTAAAACAAAACATAAAGGATTAGCTGATAGGAGTTAAAAAAAATAAAAAAGGATAGAAATGCTATTCAATTCATTTTTAATAAAAAAAATATGATCCATTACTTTTTATCATCTATTTTAATTAAGATTTTTAACCTAGTATATGTCTTATTTCCCGTAACCTGATATTTGATATTATAGCCCAAGTATATGTCTTAACCCATACTGGATATTAGCCCGATACGATATTTGATATTCGCACAAACACTTTCCCCATCCTGCACTCGAAGATTCAAGGAAAAAAAAGGGGGAGGCGACGACGATGAACCTGGTTGGCCTTGGAGATCGGAGCTGACAACGATGTAGGAATACGAACGGCGAACGCAAGTACCGGAGAAGACGTTAGACGGAGAAGGGGGACTGATGGAAGTCGCTGGATTGGCGGACGACGGACGACGTTGGAGGTAGGATGACGGTCGACACTGGACTGCGAGAGAAGCTTGTAAACGACGACGTTGGACGACGACGGAGCGTTGGAGAAGGTTGAAGAGGAGAGGAAAGAAAATGGGAGAAGGCGCTATTGGGGTGTTGGTAGACATGTGTCGTGTTGCAGGGAAGGCGTATCAGGCGATACGTGAGGATTTGAGTAAAAAAGTATCAAGCATCCACCGATACGACCGACATCTACCGAAATATCGTCCGACATACCTGTCAATGTCGTTTCTCTACTTGCACAATTTCGCCGACACGGATCGAAATTTGACACCATGAGTATAATTTAAGAAATCACTAAAAAGGTCACGGATGAATAGTGTTAACCGTTTCTATATAATCGAGATTAAAAATCACATACTCAACCAAAAATCACGAAATCACTTCCATCATGCTTAGAATCACACAAGGAACACAATCATATGAATTTTACAAGAAACAGAGCGGAGTTGTTGAGTGTGCACCTTAAAGAAGCTCGTTATGCACCACCATGGTGACCTCCACAAGCATCGCCGACCGACCCATGAACTTTAACGCAGCTCACGACCCCACAGCTTTGTCCTAGAACCAGGCACACCACAACATAAGCGTAGGACACCTCCAGCAATCACCCTTCTCTGTCTCTCTCTCTCTTTCTTACACCTCTCTCTCTCTTGCCTCAATTCTCAAGAAGGAAGATGAATGGACGAGGAAGAAGGAGAATAAGAAAAAGAGGAGAATTGGCGTTCGTGAGAAGACAAAGGAGGGTCGTGGCTTATGGAGAAAGATAGTGGAGGACGTTGGCTTACGGGGGATGTCTCGTCCTTTATATATAGTCTCATGCATGGAAGCCCTGACACCTTCTGCAGTCAACCACTCGATTAGTGCAACCATTCCACTTACGAAGTCAACCACTCCATCGCTGCCGCAACGACTCTACCATACGTACAGCGTAACCACTCTACTTAGGGTTATAGGACAAACACCTCATCTGTCTACTGAATTAACTAATGCAAATCCGCGGTACCAAGTTGCGAGGCCCACCTGCAGTTCTTGACTGCAAGGCTGGCCCGCAATATCTACTTGCGAAGCTAGTTAGTTTAGCGGTCCAAAACAAAAAACAAAGCCCAACACTATTCACAAAGCCCACAAATAAGATCTACAAGTCAATAACACCTGTCCATAATTAAAATTCATTAATTTCAGTTAATCACAAGTATAATGAATTTTAAGGTGTTACACCAAAAGTCTTTAAGACCAATCTCTCCTATCTTAGAATGACAAACCTTGCTTCATGCAACCAAATTACATTCACATGACTTTCTTTTCTTTTCCCCCTACCATTTTTTCAAGCTGCTCCACTATAGTGATCAGAATGCTGTAAAGGGGCAGAAAATAGATAGGCAAATAGATAAAAACAAAGCTTACCCCATGGATAGAAAATTTCCTAGTCCAACTTTTCTCAATTTGTTTAAGGTGCTCTGCCACAGTGATCAAAATGCTAAAAATGGGCAAAAAATAGATAAGCAAATTAGATAAAATAGACGAGAACACAGTGAGATTACCCCATGGACAAAAAACTTCCCAATCCAACCTCTTAACCTTCTAACCTATCCACAACTGGATTCCAATCCCGAACATGCAACATACCCTAGCTGGAGGTATTCCCAAATAATTGAAAGGAAAAGAGTCCACATTGCCCTAAAAACCATGAAACAATCATCATTCCTCAACCTTCATGCACATGGTACCAAAATCTTCTAAAACTAATGAGAAAAGGAGTGGAGAAAGTGGGTCACCTTGTGTCAAGCCATAACCATACTAGAAAGTGTCCTTTGGGACACTCATTGTCCAACATTGAGCATCTTGTAGAACTGTCACAATATCCCATCTAATATCTCCACTTTCTCCCAAACCCCATGCATCTTATCACCTCTTCTAAGCAGTCGTAGTGGACACTATCAAACACCTTTTTCATGCCCAGCTTCTAGACAAAACCACTCCAAGCTTTGATGCATTCACGTCCCATAAAACTTTCAAGAATGGTCTACCTTCAAAAGGTGATTGAAAACCTTTATCCAAGCTTTGATGCATTAATGTGCCATAAAAAACCATCAAGAACAGTCTACCTTCACAAGCTGGTTGAAAGCCTTTAGTTAACCATTCCATGTATTGCTTCAACCTTTCTGCCGAGCACTTAGTGGCAAGCTTGTAGATCCCATTGAGAAGGCCTATAGGACGAAAGTCACCAATATCCAAGGCTCCATATCCTTCTTTGCAATCAAAGTAGGTGTAATTAACTCATACTGCGTGGACGAAAAGCTTAGCCTAACCATTTAAGTGGGCTGTTTAGACCCTTTTTTGGACTAATGGGTGTAATTTACTCGACTTTCATGTGCACCATTGTCACTTACCTAAAATACTCCCATCTGCCATAAGGAAACTGGGTCACACAGCTCCATGGTGACATCTTTTCATGGTTCATTATCATCCTTAAGCAGAGGTACTCCTTGCTATTGTGTGGACACAACTTCAGCTCCCATTGAGGATTTAAGGGGCAGGGATCTATTCTGCCATACCAAACATGCCAATAATCATTCCTTGTTTTGCAAAACAAATTGCTTATCATTTTATGTTCCTATATATTCCTTAATTTTATTAGCCTTTTGTGCTATTTTTTGGGTCCAGATCATTGAATCTCAATGACTATGTAGTGGTGCTACTGATTACATTCAGAATCTCAAATGATATTTTTATGTAGATATTGTATATGTTTTACTCTTTTTTAAGTGAGTATCTTCTATGTTTATGTTGTGCTTCCTCATTACTTCTGTAGTCCCACTGCGGAAGCCAAGGAAGTAGGGATACAGATTTGGATACGATAAGATACGGATTTGGCGATTCGGCAATTTTTTTTAAAATTTAGGATATGATTTGGCATAGATATGATATTAAATTAATAATATATTTATTTAAATTTATATATGTAAAGATTTAAACTAGTGCATTAAAATAACATAAAGTAAAGTCATAAGTCATACAACATACATAAAACAAAATCAAAAGAGCTATAATATATTAAGGTCCATTAAAATAAGTTTCTCCAATTCATACAAAATCAAATGAGCCATCAACATGGCATGGTGTACTTATTCAGAGATTACAAATCTAAATTCATGTAAAAACAAAAAGGTTTAATTTTGATAAAAAACCCAAAACTTTTAAAAAAACATGTAAAAACAAATCCCAAAAGTGTCCCAAAAGTATCCTGGCCGAATCCAAGACGAATCCCAGCGAATCCAAACTCCTTTTTTTTTACAGTAATGCCCTGGACACACCATGTGGCATGTCGGATTCAAATTCTGACCTGAACAAATTGAATAATGTTTTTATTTTAAGAACAACAGAGTTGCTTATGCTGAAATTTTAATTTCATAGGTCATTCTTGGTGGCACATGCTATTGGAGATATAATAGTTGGTGATTCTGGAGATCCTGAGGTGGTGATCAGCTCTTCCCCTTCAGTAGGAGGATTACTGGACTCTTTAACTGGAAGTATAGGAATATCTGGCATCTCAACAAGGGCGAAGCCTGTGGCTGCTCCTGTTTCTACTACAGCTGCTTCTGTTTCTGGTGCTGTTTCATCAGATGCTCCTTGGAGCATGTCACGGCCAATTAATAAAGATGCACTCCGAACTTTTATCAGCAGCTCAATGCCCTTTGGTTGGTAATCTCTGTTATGGTATTTCTCATCTCAGGTTTCCCTTATGCTATCTTCTGCCATGTAATTTTTTTTTCTGTCAGTTGATATTTGTTTTGACGTTGTATTGTAGGCACACCGCTGGATCTCAACTTTTCGAACATCTCTGCCATGAAGATCAATGGGTTTTCTTCAGCAGATCAGCCTCTTGCAGCCCTCAAGCAACCAGCCTGGAAACCATATTTATACAAAGGAAGGCAACGGCTGCTTTTCACTATTCAGGAAGCAGTATATGCTGCATTGTATGACAGGGATGATGTCCCTGATTCTATATTTGTTTCAGGTCAAGTGAACTGCAGAGCAGAATTAGAAGGATTACCTGATGTTTCCTTTCGTTTGCTGGGCCTAAATTCTGCTCATATTGAGGTTTTGTCATGCCATCCTTGTGCACAAGTCCCAGAGCAAGGTGTGGACAAGCAAGCCTTGTTGTTCACACCTCCGCTTGGGAATTTTGTTTTGATGCGTTATCAGGCTTCCTGCACACTTAATCCTCCTATAAAAGGTTTTTATCAGCTGTCAATGGTCTCAGAAGATGAAGCTGCATTTTTATTTAAGTTGCAGTTAATGGATGGTTACAAGACTCCTCTAACTATGGATTTTTGCACTGTTACAATGCCATTCCCCCTGAGAAGAGTGACATTTTTTGATGGGAATCCTTCTATCGGTACGGTTTCAACCACAGATCATTCTGTTGAGTGGAAAATTGTTATGGGTGGACGAGGCATTTCTGGAAGAAGTGTCGAAGCAACTTTTCCTGGAACTATCAGATTTTCACCAATATCGAAAAGTCAGAGATCCTCGTGGTCTAGAATTAATTTAGGTAGTTTTGCTGAAAATGAGAGTGATGATGAACTAGAAAGTACCAGTGGCATGGTCAACGTTGAGGAATATCTTATGGGAAAAATGAATAAGGATCTCCAATCTATTGAGTTGGAAGAACCGTTATGTTGGCAAGCATACAATTATGCAAAAGTAAGTTTACATTTTCATTGCTATCAACCTTATGTGCACAAGATTTGTTTGCAAATGGAAAATGATTTCTTTTTTTTTCTTTGATTTGTTTGACATAACAAAGTGAGGAGGACATATTAACACATTTTGCATTAACACAAATGTCTGTTAGTGGCACATGGCACTTGCTGGACAATTTAGCGATTCAGGAATGATATTCTCTTCAATAAGAAAATATGTGTGCTGGAAGAATTGTTGTGCAGATTGAATTGGTTAATGCACAGGTGGATTAGCTCTTTGATTAGATAGTATTTTTAATGTACTTTTGGTTTCCTTTTGTTGAATTTCTCTTTCAACTTATATTTTTGTAATTTGCATCTCATGTATGATGCTTTTTTTATGAGAATTGTCCTACCTTTTCATTAAAAAAAAAGGTGCTTTCTTTAAAGCTGATGGTGGATTGGTTTTATTACTTCTGATTAGGGCTATATCATAATCTAATTGTCAACTGAATTTTTCTGCACTAAATAAGTATTAATCAAAGGACACAAAATTGAGTCTTAATACATTGGGTTAACTATATCAACACTACGGATATGAAATCTAAAACAAACATAATATGGTTTTTGTCATTTCTTGTAGTGAAGTTTGTTGATGACCAAAAAGATCACTATCCATGGTGACGTCAACAGCAAACATTGCTCCTCCGTTGGATTGGCTTGGATGCTAGCATCTAATTTTACTCTGTTGGCTTGTCAAACACCTTAAAACTTCCTTGACTACCTTGTTATCACTTGGTTAGCGACACATTTGCTATCACTCAAGTAACATATCCCTAGGAATTCTGTTGTGTAGTTTAATTTACAGAAATAATGTCTCAATCGGCTTTATTGAAGTACAGACAATTGCATGTAATTGTAGGCTGGCTCACACAATTACACCCATATTATACGGCTTACCTAAGTTCAGCAGTTGCCACTCTGGAGTTACTTGGTTGTTGATTTATGTTACCAGGATATCCAATTGGGCCATGGACTGATATTACAATTCCTGTCTCTGTGGGAAGCATGTAGAGGGCTTGTCTTATCTGTCAAACCAATTCCTACTTATAGAGAGCTTTTGAATTATTTATTCTTGTCTCTGTGGGAAGCATTTTTTTTTTCCGAGGAGATGTATGCTGTATGCCTAAGCGCCATTTTAGTTTAGTAGTCATCCTTATTATTTGTTCTGCATGATACATGATCTTCGTGTATCTTTAAATACATGATCATTTGTGGGCTGTATATTATTTCCTTGGTTTCCTCCTATTTAAGAGAGTTCAGGAAGAATGATGAGGGTAATACAGATACCTGGGAAATGCCAGATTCTTGGTTAACTTTGTGGCAATTAATTCCATTTCTCCTAGTACGTAACTGCAGTTTTAGTTAGTATAACATGAATGCTCTAGTTCAAGATAATAGAATGTTGAAGTGAATAGGCTATGTCCAGTTCTGTGTGAATGATTAGTACAGGCTTGAGGGAAAGGGTATACTGAATTATTTTTTACAGAATGTCCTGATTTATTCTGTAATGATTAGGTTTTGTTTGTTATTTTGTTTTTTATTCTGTCTTTATCATTATTATTTGCATGTCAATGTTATCTGCAGGTATCTTTTAAGGTTTCAGGTGGAACACTTTCTGGGATGATGATTGATCCAAAATCAGTAAGCTTTTACTAGACAAGCTTGGCATCTAAATTTTGGGGTGTTGTCTTTTTTTTTTTTTTCAGACTTTGGAAAAATGAATTGTCTGGAGATCGTGCAGTTATAAAAAGCTATAGTTCATATAAAGTACATCAGATAGGGATTCCCATTAGAATTTAATATGGATACATTTAATACAGTCAAAGGGTGTTGTAAACTTGCACTCTAACCGTATATTTAAATTTTATTTCTAATGTTCTAGTTCAGGGTCCATGGAACCCTTGACCAATATTGAGCTAAGCGCTGATGTTCACCATATACTCAAAAACCGAATTATATGTTTATGGTCAAGTTACCCTAGTGTGGATACCTAATTATATATGTTCTTTTTTTCAATTACTAAGAATAGTTAGTATAAAGTTTAAACTATGTTTTCTTAATTATGATTATCAGATCATCAAATTAAGTACAGGTGTTTTAACAATGACCAAGAATTATTTGCTTTAACTCATTCTGAGCCTCATTAAATTACTTTTAATGGTGATATGGTATTATATGTTATCACAATACATAAGCAAAGGCATTTTTGTGCTTTAGAACTCTTCATTCTGTCACTTTCAGAATGTCTGTATCCACACTAGGGTAACTTGAGCATAAACGAATCCAGAATCAGTCATTTCTATGTTGTGCCTTTCTTATAATTGTACTTTAATGAAAAATAAGCAATTGCCTCTATGTTGTGACACCAGGTCAAATGTGTATGCTTTGCAGGTAAGTATTTATCCATCTGTTAAATCACCTGTGGAGTTCTCAATGCAGGTAGCTTCCGATTCTTACTCACATATCTATTATTTTGTGCATAAAGAAAATCTTGTGTTTTGAGGAGCAACCTTACCATTACGGCAATTCTCATTATAAAAACAAGGATTAAGCAAGTAGAAAGGGCAAACTTAGTGCAAAGGCTCCCATCTAGTTCCTTATATTGGTGGGAGCCTTGTGCATTGTGTTTGTCTTTTTTACTTTGTGTATTTTACTTGCATGCTCCTATTTTGAGGAAGAGCTTTGATGCAATAATAAGGTTGCTTCTTGTGACCTAGAGGTCATGGGTCGAAGCATGAAAACCTCCTGTGTATATATAGACTGACCTTTCTCAACCCCCCAACCAGTGGGAACTTTGTGCGTTGGGTGTACCCTTATAGTTGCTTACTCCCATTTTCCTTTCATTAGGATGCTCATGCTTTGCTGCCTATGTACAATTGAGGCTTTAGCTTTTTTTAAGGTATGTGGCTAGAGGCTTTTTGGGACAATGATGGATCTAAGAATTTTTCTCTGTGGCGTCCAACCTAATAAAGAGCAATATTTATATAATTTATAAATATACCAACATAGAAATTATCAAAAAGCAATTAGCATAGCAATAAATATTCCTGGACTTGACCAAAATTTCTTTTGAAATGCCTTTATTTATTGACCAATCAAGTCTCAACTAAAATAAAATATATATAATTGATAAACATGACCAATGGCCCCACTAACATGGTTTTAAGATAAAATCGATAAACCTAAAACAAGGTCAAAAAGCAAATATTTAGTGAGGTTAGGAAATGACCTTGTTTGTCGAAATCAGTTGGTTAAGTAATCAAGTCTCTTTGTGATTGTATGAAAAGTAACCTCATAGACATTGGATTAAAAAGTATTTAGAGGAAAAATAGGTTTAGGTGATTTTTGGGATGGTTGCTGCTTGGAATGACAACTATGCTGTTTCAAAAAAGTAAGAAATGACCTTGTTTCTTTCAATAAAACTTTTGATTGCATCCCACCATTCATTAAAAAAGAAAACTGGTTTCTTTCAATATATTTTTTTTATTTGGAGCAGTTTCTTTCAATAGATCTTCCTTTTCTCAGAAAAAAAGCTTCTTCTCCTTGGTGGGTATTTGCAAGGCACATGAAGACATTTTTTGTGTTCTAATGTTGTGGTTGTGCAGGCTTCTTCTGGAGAATATGTACTGTGGAATACCTTGGGAAAATGCCCCTCCGCTGCTTTGCCAAAAGGCTAGTGATGGATTGTTGCTCCTTTCTTGTTTTTGTTTTTTGATGTGATTTTGGTTTCTTCATTTTGGCTGATACAAAATGCACTCTTCAGTTCATTGCAAACCTGAATTCATCTCGAGTCTTCAGTAGCTCCTTCCTTTGAAGGTGATTTCTGTTTAATTTTTGCTGATGTGGATCCATTCTTTCACCGATTGCAACACTAAATTCGTTTGGGTGCCTGCTGTAATTTCTCAGTTATTATGTTTGGTAAATTTTTTCTTGTGTTGTTTCTCTAATTTTGACTTGTTTGTTTGAAATTGTTTTGACAATAAATTGATACCCTTTCAAAATGTGTCAATTCTTTCTGATGAATGTTTTGGTTCCTTTTCAGATCCCATCTGAGATAGAACTTCTGCCTCCATCTTGGATGGTGTTTTGAACTTATGTTGATCTCTAAGGATCTAAAGTTGTTCTAGAGGAAAGGGTGGTGGGGGGGGATGAATAGAGAAAGTTCTACTTAATTAGGTAAGTTAATTTCTACCACAAGGACAGAGTTGAATTTCTCAAGAAGACGGCAAATAAAGGATACTGAATTAATAATGTAAAATCTAGGACAAAAGTCTAGATAAGAGAGTAAATGTAAGAGGGATTTGTCTTCTTTCAGCCTGTCTTAGTCTAGTCTTCGAGAACAAAGAAGAACAAAGAATGGGACATTTGTGATCTTCTTGAGATCCCTATTCTTCTCATAACTCAATAAGATATTAATTTATATTGAAGAAAACAAATACCACTTTCAAGCATACCTAAAAAAACCAGAAGCAAGCTACATTTTGATAGAGTAAATGAGCGTACTCGGTTTTCTTGAATAATGCAGGGGATGGGGAAAGGTTGCATTAGAGTGTAGAGGCTTTTGAATGTAGTAAGAAAAAGAGCAAAGAATTTGCAACAGAATACGAGTTGCTGGACCCGATTTGCTCGCATTTCTCATTTACTTGGAACAAATTCGAACCAAATTACTGGCAGGAAGCTTTAATAAAACATCAATCATTGCCAAGCCAGACGACCAAATTGCTCACGCTTGTCCTGTTTCTTGATGGTAGGGAGCAACTGTATGGATGCTTTGATCTTTTGTAAACCTTAGGACACGAGTATTTTCTAGTAGATCCTATTAGTTAGATCCATTGTGTTTTTGGGAGGTTTTATAAAAATGTTAGTACGATAAAACTGCAAGAAATATACAAACATAATTATTATAATTCGATTTAATCCTTTAATCGTCTTCTTGATACAATCCAGTTCAATTTTGTACACTATGGAGTTGTTTGTTGGCATTTAGAGTTTTTTTTTTGTGTGTTAATGCGAACTACTGACAAAAAAAATAAAAATTTTCACTCACATGAGTTTTTTTTCCTCTCTCTTAAAAAATCAATGACGTAATAATATTTATATGCATATCACACCTTTAACTTGACCCAGTAAACCGCAAACAAACATGCCCACGTCTTTTGGACCTTCAATGATCTGCAAGAAAGTCATTAGTCTGTCTATGTAGTATATGTTATTACAAAAATTAAAGACTTCGACAATTCAACACATGTAGTCCACGTCAGCATGTCATTGACGCAACATATAATAATAAAGCATAATATTCGTCGACATAATTTGGACACTGGATGGTGATTCCTTCTTTTACTGTTTTCTCACTGAACTTTGCTTGAATTTCCTTGGTTTTCGTTTTAAATCTCGAACCCATGTTGGGTTTCATGATGCTAATTTTGATGTTTGTAAATATAAAGTCGTGTCGACCCTTTTGACCTCGAGGTTGGAGTATATGAATTTTGAGAGATATGTCAATTACAGATTCATAGTTCTCACCCATCACAAAAGTGTAACCTAAATAATCCTAGCCTTTGTCCTTACAATTTCAAGTAGGCAGACCAGTATAGACCGGAACATGTCGATTAATTTTCTCCTATACCTGACCAACTCAAGTAGTTGAGATGACCACGAGAAATGGATTTTTATATTTCCCTATAAAAAAAAAAAGATGTTTTGTCATCTAGCTAAGAGGGAATCGAGATCAAGAATCAACCAATGCAGACAAAAAATTTACTGGATGGAGCTCTCTTTCGGATATTCGTCATCAGGTACGTCAGGTTGGTTAGATATTTGGAGGAGTCAACTCCTATACATGCAAACTGATAAAGAGGAATCAAGCTAAGCAAGATTTTGGACTGAAAAAAATCATTGTAATGTAATGAGTAATGATTGCAATTTGCAAAGCTCATGAGATTCGTTTATTTAAGCAAAAAAAAACTTTCCACTAGCTAAACTCTAGGGATCTAGAAATTTTCTTTACTCTATTGGTCAAGAATCTTTGAGCATAGAACTTCCAGCTCTCCAGTGGTAGATACAGTAGTGAAATAAATAGATTGCAAGATATTCAGTTAATTTCTTATATATGCTTAATATTACATTTTAGGCCTTGTTTAGAACTACGGTTTTTAATTACAAACCAACTTTTTGTCAAAAGTAATATATTATAGCTTTTCTGTCAACGTGTTTTTAATTCAAACTCATAGAAAAGTTGATCATTGCTTTTGAAAAAGAACCTTAGATAAAATACTTGTTTGGAATTGTTTTTCAACCTTTTTTTTAAGTAAAAGCTGTAGTTCTACGCACAGTTACAAATGAAGCCTTAGTTTGTGATTGATAACTATTTTGGATCAGTTTTCAATTCAAATTAAAGACAAGTATGATGTAGCATATAATCTTATCACAAGTTAAAACAAATATCTAGAATCATTTGCACATTGTGTTAGATTGGACTTTAAGCAAGCAATAGAGGATGTGATTCTAGTTAAAACAAATTCCAATGCAACTACTCCAGAAAGCTAGGTCCCACATTAAATAGTAGGAATCGACTTGAGAAAAAAAACACAGGTTGAACCATATTGATTGGCTTAATAAGTTCTGAGGTTGAACCAAAGCATATTTCTTGAACTAAACCAATTCATACCATCCAAAAGTTAATTTAGATGGTTTAATATGCACAATTTAACCATGTTGTCTTGAAAATCAAAATTACAATTCATCGTATTTATTGTTTCATGTATACTATAATTTAAGCTGTCAATTATGTTATCCCACAGAAATATCACAAAATATTTTAAGCAACATCTCAATGTTAAACAAAACATCAAAGTTGTCGTCAACAACTGATGAGTGTTTACGTTTATTGTTCCTGGTGTTGAGATCAAAATATTTAAAATTTTAGTCTAATGGTCTTATTCATTTATTGTTGGGAGATATATAATGGTTACAATCATTGGAATCAAACTCTAGCCTACCAATTATACTACTGTTTCTAAAAAAATAAAAAACATTACATGTAGTTACAAAATCACTGAGTGGTTTTGAAATCTTTCTTCTAATAAATCTTGTGTCTCTCCGTCACCTCCTTTGCATAACACTAATCATATTGACGCCATTCCTCATCATGTCTCGTGCTCTTCTTCTTCTTCTTCTTCCTGTTCTTCCTCGTCATCTCCGTGTTTTGTTGTATCATTTAAGGATTAAGGGTGTATTTAGTAAAGATTATTTTGCTAGAGAAGAATTTGATGCATCTTATAATCTTAGCTAAACAAAATTAACATAATAAATTCCACATAGAATTCTATAAAATCAATAATTCAGATTTATGTGTATTTTTAGCTTATAAAGTAATTCAACATGAGTTTGATTATAGAACAATCTACTTGATTTTAGGATGAAGTATAATTTTTAAGTTGATTTTGTTTTACGTTGATAAAAAATATAATAATATATTATAAAGTCACTATTGTATGCATAACATTAAAATAAATAAATTCAAAATCTAGATTTCTAATTAATCAAATAAGATTTTTCTAGATGAAGTTAAAGATTTCAAACTTCCTTAGATTTTGTATTAAAATCTTGATTCTAAATTTTTTATTAAACGCACCTTAAGATAAATTGTATATGATTATATGTTGATAAAAAAAACTTAAAAGAAAAGCAGTATTATTAATTATTTTTGGGTAATAGAACTAGCATGTAATAAATGTTCCCTTTCTGAAAAAGACAAGTTGTGAGAAAAGTCCAGTCACCCCCTGTCCAACGTTTTTTCCCAGCCAGTGATGGGCATTGGCTGCTCCCCTGCAGCCTCTCTTTCCTCCTCTTCACTTCCATCTTCTTCGTGTTTCTTCTTCTCTTCTCCTCCCAAAACCCCCACCTTTGATCTCACCGCTATCCCACGCCGCACCATCCGGCAGCGGGGGCAACTCCTCCTCCTCCTCCTACCGCGATCCGACGCCTCCCGGAGTCCCGCCGGGGCCGTCCGCAACATGTCGTCGTCTCCGCTCGTTACGGAAGGGGATAGCCGCGAGGACGGGGCCGCGGCGGTTGTGGAGGTCGGTGGTGGGTCCGTGGCGCAGGAGTTGGTGGAGGAGATGGTGTCCGAGGCTCTGGTCTGGAGCTCTCTCCATGGTCTGGTTGTTGGCGATAGGAAGGTCCAGGTAATGGATTGGAAGAGTCTTCTGGTTCTGGACTTTTTAGTGATTCTGTGATGAAAAACTCCTTTTTTTTTCCTCTTTGTTTTCTTCTTCTTTCCTTTGAGGGTGTGTGTGTCAGTGGTTGTATTTGTTTATAAAGATGCTTTTAATGTTGTTGTTATATAGAATATGTTTCTGATATGTTCAGTAAATACCTGTGGCCTCTTAAGTCTTGAACAAGATATAGACGTAGTAATGGAGTCTTATTGGAACTCGACGGTTTTGGTATGTGGGTTATGGCGTGATCATGTGAACAGCTGCTTTACTCAATTAAGTGCAACTCTGAGAATCACTTTCGACAAGCTCCTTTGACATGGTGTAGCAAAAAACCCTTTAAGCCCCTTATTGGATCTAGAATAACTCATGGAGTAAACTTAGAATAGGAATTAGTATTTTGTTTGGTTGTGAAAAAATCGGAATAAACTTGGAATATCAATTCCTATTCTGATTTACCTATTCTATAATAGTTATTCCGTAGTAGGGGCATGCTTATTTTTGTTATAAAATAATACATATTTAATGTGATGTATACATGTTTTAAATTAGATATATATTTTGATAATCAAGTTGATTACTATTAATTTACGTGCTTTTCATTTATTCCGACACTTATCCATATACTTCTTCTATTTTTCAATCAAATCAGAATTTATCTCTATACACACTTATTCACTTCCAAAAAGAATAATTCCAAACAGAATAGCAATACTATCTGAATACTAATAATATCTTTATTTATTCCTACGTTTCTTATTCTACATCTAAAGACAGGCAAATGTCATCATCTGGAATGAAGAAAAATAGTAGAAGAGGCTATCTGGTCGGTTTATTTTCAAATTAAACTAGTAATTTATTTTTCTATTTCTGCTGCTGTTGCCAATCATTTTGGGTGCTTTTCCGTATTTGTTTTCCCTTTTGTTATACTTCTTCAATGTTAAGGTTAAGATACTGCAACACATTACCAACAGAAGAATTTATCAAGATATATATTATATAATAATGTCAAAATGGTATTTTGGACCTCAGTTGTTTTTGTTTGTTAATGAGCTCCTGTTATTGTTGCATAACAGTCTATATTTCTGGTGTTTAACTGGAACTAGTTGGTAATACTTTCAGGGATTCAGTTTGATCTAATGTGTGAAATAATCAACTTTCAGAGGGCAGGAACTGTTCCAGGTTTGGGTCTTATTCATGCTCCCTTTTCTCTTCTTCCAATGCCATTCCCTAAAAGTCATTGGAGGCAAGCATGTGAGCTGGCCACAATTTTCAATGAGCTTGTTGATCGTGTAAGCTTGGATGGAGAATTTCTGCAAGAATCATTGTCCAGGTTTCTTTCTAAAATCCAATGACCCTTCTTTTCTTGTACCGAAGATTAGAATGCTCGTCAAGAAAAAGAAAGAAAGAAAAGAAGTAGAATACTGAAGTCGACATTAGAACTGCTCTCATATTGATGACTATCTTGCTGTACCAGGGTATTATTGCATAAAAGCTTGAAGCATTCAAAGATTTTAAACAATTTGTAGAAGTTTTGTTTTCTAGAAATTATTTCCTAAATCAATTACTTTGTATTTGGGAATTTTTTTCTAGGAAGTAGAAGTTTGTATAACTTTCAGTTTTTACCCCCCATTATTTTTAAAAATGTCGTTATACCTATTGATTAGAAATATATACAAGTTTTGCATCACATGCTTGCTTGACTCTTTAGTTGAACATGAAACACTCATTCAACTATTCATGACCAAATAATTTATAGGAAATTTAAAGAAAAATTGTACATAAAAAAGGGAAAAAATGAGAATGGATTTTCCTAAAAGAAGAACCCATGAGAAAAAATAGGAACCAATCATATTAGTTACAGGTTTAGCCTTCCAATAGAATCAAATCTCACAGAAGAATCCTTTAGGAATCAACACAGTGCAACCACCTTTATCCTTATCGAATTGTCTTCAGTAATAGCACAGAAAAAAACACTGTGATGAACCAAGATTTTCCTACCAAAAAACTTAAGTTTTAAATGATTTATGTGTTGTGTAACATCTTTAAATTTCTGTTGGGGCCTTCTAGCCATGAGGAAATTCTCAGTTTTCTGTTGATCTTGCAGGACTAAGAAAGTGGATGCATTTACTAGTAGACTTTTGGATTTACATTACAAGATGATGAAAGCTGATAAAAAGGAGGTGAATATCTGTGCTCAGTTTAGTTTGCCAATAAATTATCTTGTGAATTATACATATATTACGGTGAGTTGAACACTGGATACATGTACATTGTAGAACAATTAGTTATTGTGTTTCACAATTTCTTTCCTAGGACATACGTTTAGGCCTTCATCGATCAGATTACATGCTTGATGCAGCAACAGGCCTACTTTATCAAATAGAGCTCAACACCATTTCTTCTTCTTTTTGTGGTCTCAGTTGTCTTGTTACTGAACTTCACAGGTAGAGTATCTCTGTATCTTACAATCTTAAATCTGGTTTCCTTTTGTTTCACTTTTTTTTAATGCGACATTTATATGCTATATCAATTTCTTTTTCACTATTAGAAAATCATGATATATATGACTCAGTTGATTGTTTTTCTCCTATTTGCCTTGTAATCAGATCTTGAATATCATTAAAATTGTGTATAATAACAAACAAAGCAAACTTTTTTGAGCACATTGAAGGGATTAGGAGGCCCTAAACTGTAAGTCAAAGGCATACTAAAGAAAGCTAAAGTGAACAAATCATCAATGCATTCAGCTCAAATGAATGGGAGAATTTCCTTACAGCTTTTCTTGTTATCTGTTGACTATTATGGGTTAATGACTCAAAGGCTTCTATGCCTAGGAGATTTATCTTTTTCTCTACTTCTTAATTCTTAAGTTTGATAGGTATCTCTTTTCTCTTTACTTGTCTATGTTCTCTTAAGTAATTCATACATCCTTATCTTAATCTTCCAATTTCTCATCATATTCTTCTAGTTTCTCATCATATTCTTCTAGTTCTTCTTCACTTTCCTTTGTTTTCTTTTGATAAGTAGATTCTACAACACTTTCTTCCTCACATTTTTGTTCCTCATTTTCGCTAATTTCTTTAAATTCTGAGATTTCTTTGGCAGGATTTATTACTGATAATGTGCAACAACTTTCTGATTAGATAGTATGTTTTACATGTGCTGCTTACCTATCATGTCCCTCAGTCCCTCTTCTTTTCCTAGGGATTTGTTTTTTAGGAAGTACTGTTAAACATGTCAACAACAGAGAAAGGTAATGAAACTTGCTTGTGAAATTGTTAAACACGTTCCTTTAATTGTGAAATTTGAATTGAAATTCAAAATTGTCATAAATCTTTTGCACAAAGATTTGATTTTGATTTGAACACAAGGTTCAACTTTTCTTCGTGGTTGTTACTTTGAATGAAGAATGAAAAACAAAAATTGTCCATAGCATGCCTACATATGAAACAGGAAAATGTGTGCCCATTAACTTTTCTGTGTAGCTGAATTCTCTTACCTCATTTTCTTGCATTAGGACATGCAAGGGTAGTTCTTTTTTCCAAGAACAGCTCTAACCAGTTGTCCTTTGATTCTAACTATTTCCAACATTTACTTATCCTCTTCGAAATTCTTTTGAAAGTTCCAACTAGACATGTGATGAACAAGAAAATCAACAAAAGTTTTTCCTTTTCTTAGAAAAAGAAGAAGCACAATACATGGCTCTGAACACGCATAGGGCTTTTGGGAAGCATGAACACATTTTGATAAGAAAATAGAAGAATCATTTGAGGATATCTTTGTTTGTACTCGTCTCCGTTTTTGCTATTCTTTTTTTGTAGAAGATAAGCACTTGTACTTTGTTGCAAGTTTTCATCTATGCAGTGAATGTGTTGGTCGAGTAGTTGCTAGTACCATTAATGTTATTTGTAGATGGTTCCTTCATATGTTCGTTAATGTTATTTCTAGATAGTTTCTTCATATGTTCTTCAATTTTAAGGTCCTTTAACTAGCGACTTGTTTCTTATTGATATCTTCCATGGTTATACTCCAATATAACCTGTTTTTTAGTTTGTGTATGTTACCTCATAATTCATATCTTGCAGGAACTTGCTTAATCACCATGGAAAGCTCCTTGGATTGGATTCAAGAAAAGTTCCTGGAAACACAGCTGTTAGTCGATATGCTGATGCTCTAGCAAAAGCTTGGAACGAGTACAATGACCCCAGGTTTGGAAACTGACAAGTTCTGATGTTCTTTTATTACTTAATCTATCTACTAGATATGTCAGATGAATTACCAATTTCAATGATTTCTTCAGTGCTGTAGTTTTGGTGGTTGTCCAACCTGAGGAGCGGAATATGTATGATCAGCACTGGCTTTCTGCTGTATTGAAGGAGATATATCCTTTTACTTGGAAGTTCAGTCATCTGTTTTCTTTCTAGTGGTTGCTTCTAGTCAAACATTACGATATTTTGCATATGTCAACTCTTCTTTCTGAATGTAGTAAATTAAATGTACTGTGTCTATTAGAGTAAATGGATCTTTATATGGATATTTGTGTTATTTATTTATTAGGTTTCTTATAGGTTAAGTATGTGTTCTTCTATATATAGGAGATTGTATTCTTTTGTTATGGTTATAATATATTCTCTTTTCTCTTAACATGGTATCAAGAGCATAGGCTCAAGAGAAACCCTAAACCTTACATATCCTCATTCAACGATCGTTGTTGACACTATAGTTGTTATTGGAAATATTGTAGTGGTCTGTTATATTGTGGCATCGTCGGAAATATTGTAGTGATTGTCAGAATCATTTTAGCATAACCGAAAATATTGTAATAGTCTGTTGGAATACTGTAGTATTGCCAGAATCACTGTAGCAGTTGTTGGAATCTGTCGAGTCCTGTTGGCCCTATTTCATCACTGTTAGTCATTGTGAGGCTTAGATCTAGGCGTTCCAATCGTCGTCAAGCCTTTCCATGGCCTCCTCTTGTGGTCGACGTCTAGGCTTTGTATAGATTGATTTATGACTGTATATGCTGCTACAATCCTTAGACTGCATGTAGGATCCCCCTTGTGATCCTACTTGGGATTACTACAACCTATATTCAGTATTTATGGGTTGTTGCTGTGTTACTGTGTGACTGTTTGTACTTTGAAATGGTTACTTAGTCTTTAATCATCTTTATGGAGCTTGTTTGAGGTTTGTCAATCTTCTTTTATTAGATTGGTTACTATCATCTTTAAGATGATTATCTATTGATTGTGCATGATACACATTATCTTATGTTCAACGTGATTGGTGACCATTGTTGTCTTTCTACATGTCTTATGGCCAACGTAATTGGATATGGTTCCTCATGACCAACGTGATTGGCTATGGTTGTTTGTTTGCTTGTTACTACAACAACAATAACAACATCCACTACTACTTTCATTTCTTTCAAGTTATGTAGTTCTTTGTCAATAACATAAAGAATCATTATGTAAGAAGCTATGTATGTTAGATGCTTCAAGAGAGAAGGGAGTGGGGTTGTTAGAATAGATGGATGTTTATATGGTTTTTTGTGTTATCCATTTATTAAGTTTCTTATAGGTTAAGTATGTATTCTTCTATATATAGAAATTTGTAATCTTGTGTTATGATTATAATATATGATTCTCTTTCCCCTTAACGGTATTCAACTTTCAAAAATGGCTTTTTGTGAAAATTGGTTGATAGAAGTGACATTCTAATTTCTAATGAAAGATGTTTGCCACTTTGCTATTCCTTTTTACTTGCTATTGAAAGTTTAAAAAGCATCATATTAGCAAACTATAATAACTTGCTGCTGGTGTCTTTCTGATTATATTGAAAATTGCCTTATTTCTTTTCTTAACATCATAGAACACATAATGTGACAACTATTCGGAAAACTTTGGCTGAAATAAATGCTGAAGGGGTGGTTCTTCCAGATGGAACACTCCAAGTGTATGAAACTTCTATACTGAATTTATTTAACTTTCATCAGGAACAGGATTCAGATTTTTCTGTAGATTAGCCCTTTGTCTAAAGTTGTAATTATCATTTCATTTACAGTCTAAATACTTGTACATGCATCACAGAGGTAGCCGTACTGTTGCAGTTGTATATCTCCGAGCTGGTTATTCACCAAGTGATTAACCGTCAGAAGCTGTATGCAGTTTTCTTATTCTTGACTCTTTCATACATATTTTATGGTTTTAATGTTTGTCAAATGTATATAATGGACATTTTTGGGAATTTGTTTGATCAAAATGCTAAATTTTTGTTTAATTTTCAATATGTGGATGCTCTCAAGGAATGGAGAGCCAGGCTTCTGATGGAAGAGTCCTCTGCTATTAAATGCCCATCTATATCCTACCATTTGGTGGGAACCAAGAAGATCCAGCAAGAATTGGCCAAACCTAATGTACTTGAAAGGTGAGCAATGTTCTGAATTATCAGTATTTGCTTAATACTACATAGACTCCTACATGTTTGCTGTATGTAATTCAGAAACATTGTTCTTAATATATATCATACTGTTAAGACTGATTGAAATACTAATATTCATTGTACTTCAGGTCACATTATCTGTTGAATGCAGTTCTATCCACTATAAGCTGTTTCTGCTCATTTTTTCAAGCTTTTAGAAGACAGTTTCATATTATTTTCATATGAACCAACATTTATGATTAATGTTGTTTATATAATTCATGGCTAGATTCATAGAAAACAAGGATGACATTGAGAAATTGCGAAAATGCTTTGCTGGTTTGTGGAGCTTAGACAACTTAAATATAGCGAAGACTGTCATGGAAAGACCGGAATTGTTTGTACTCAAACCCCAACGAGAGGGAGGAGGTTGACTATTGCTTTCCTTCTATCTTTACACATGGTCTTGATGGTTTTGCTTTGAACCTAATGTTCTTAGTCTGCTGTCTTCAGGAAACAACATCTACGGTGATAATGTTAGGGACACCTTAGTTAAATTGCAGGCAGAAGAAACTGAAGAACATGCTGCTTATATTCTAATGCAGAGGATCTTCCCAAAAGAATCACTTGCATTTTTGGTTCGGGAGGGCATTTGCCGTCAAGATAATGCGATATCTGAACTTGGAATATTTGGTGCTTATTTAAGGTGAAATTTGTTTTTAATCTCAAAAGGTACATTTTTGTTTGCTTGCTTATTTATAGCTACTGAAAACCTTATTGATTCCTGAGTTGGGGTTGTAGAAACAAAGACAAAGTGATAGTGAACGATCAGTGTGGTTATTTGATGCACACTAAAGTTTCTTCATCAAATGAAGGTGGAGTTGCTACTGGATATGCTGTCTTAGATAGCATCTACTTGACTTGACCTGGTAGATCTTCCAAGGTAACCAAACTGAAAGTTGGTTTGTATTATATCAATAATTTTGTTCTTTGGCAATAAAAGACATGCTTATATCACACCATAGAATGGCATTTTGAAATCTTCAAATCTTGTAATCTGTCCTTTTGCCATACGTTGATACTGAAACTTGAAACTTCTGTATCAAATATAATGTTTTCTTTGAAGTAGCTCACACTTTGTTTTGCTATTTTCCGGTTCAATTGGTTGGTATCTGCAGTTACTGGTGGAAAAATTCGAAGTTATCCTCCGAAGTTGGTAAATTTTACAAATCCAGTTATCTCCCTTGGAACGCACAATTCCTTTGCCCTCGAGGATGTCACGTTACATGTTCCTGTCCCATATTCAGCGATAGGCGTATTTATTTTGATTTGCTCTAATGGCAGCACCTGTAAGTTTTTTTCTGTAATCTATCAACAATTAATGGAGAGATGCTAATTAATGTATCATCACAATAAACCAGCATAAGATGTTTTGTTGAACAAGCACTAGGAGGGTGTGTGCAAACATAGAAAGAACCTTCACGGCAAGCTTATATTGCAGTCATCAGGTACCTTGCTATACATCATCAGTTATTTGGTATAGTAGGATTTCTTGTAAATATGTCACTGGAGCAGACCCGACATCATTTTGTTAATTAATGTTCTTATTAATTCTTTCAGATTGCGGACCATCCAAAGTGGATGTTTTAAATTATTTTATTTTTTTAAAATATGGTATTAACTGTACTATATAGTTCAAAGTACATATTATTTATGCTATAGTTTTTATTAAAAATATTATTTTAAATGGATCTGCTTCAGATGAGGGTGGTCATTAAATGAGACCATTGAATGATTAAAAAAAAACTGAAAAAACAGAAGTATCAGTGAGATTTTTTTTGTCAATAACCTGAAATTTTATTTGTTGTCTTCGGAATGTCAGTGTTTGAACCTCAAATTTTAGTGTTTCAGATATCTTACAATATAAAATAAAGTTATTACATGTTAAATATCACCAAATGAGTTGAAACTTTGTATGCGTGACTTCTAGTTGATGTAGATCAGTGTACACCGATTGGAGTTTGATTTTATGGCGTGTAAAACGTGTTCCTCGGTTTTGCTCCCTATTTCAAATAATAGAATAGATATAGATTGCAATTTTTTTTAAGAACATAGATGTACCTACGCACCTAAATATTATTATTCTCTTTTGAATGATGATTGATAACTTGAGTGCAACGTGAAACTACAATGTAATTGTTGGTGTTTTATTAAAAAAGAGTACTTGACTTCAAGGTATCTTTAATTTACAATATTTTTTACTTCAGTAGTCTTTTAACTTTTAAAGTGTCTTTAACTTCGATTGATGTGCAATATGGTTGTTTTGTCAGCTTTGCAAAATGTTTTTGATCAAAATACTTCTAGTTTATTTATTCAAACTCACTTCTTTACTCAACTCTACTCTAGTCCTTCGTAGTCACCATCACTGACTATCGTCGAAGATCATTGGAAGACTAGCCAAGTAACCAAGCAACCCTCACTTGGTTTGCTTGATGGTCATTGACGATAATTGATGTTGGGGCTGATGGTGGTGCTAGGTGGTTGGCTAGGGTTGGAGTTATGTGGGCTTGAGAAGGAAGAAGAAAGAATGTTGAGAGAGGAAGAGAGTTTAAACAGACATGTTGGAGCGTATTTGGTAAAGAAATTATTGTAAAGCTTATAGAATGTTTATAGTGCATGTTGATAACCGTTAAGGATATCAAAATGTATGATTTTGAAGTTACGGTCATTTAAGTGAAAGCAGATATAAGTTGAGGACACTATGTAAGTCGTAGTATGGTAGAATGAGTAGTCATAACACAATACACACGGTTCACCACATCAAGTGGAGCATATCTATGGAATGCACGCCAAGAGTAAATACGCCATCAACAACAAAAATTACAATGGAATATGATGCTAAAACAATACACCGCCAATGGACCATACCTGTGGAATGCACACCAAAAGTAAATACTCCATCAAGAACATACTCCATCAAGGATTGGAGAGATATCATCCTAATGGTAGAACCACAGAAGCTAATTCATATTTTCCACTGGCATATGAAAGGTTCTTTGCATAAACCCCTAACCAATGTTGTAATTCCATGGATATCCTTGTGTTTTGATTATTTACATATGTATTAGTTTCTCAATTTGCATATGTGCCTTACCTTGACTGAGGTTGCTTTGACGTGAATTTATCCTCTATCTCATGCGAGACACCATATTACCTTGAATTGAAGGTCAATGGACATAACGATTTATTTGCATTACTCTCAAAGTTTACAAATATACCCCTTTGTTTTGACTATTCACATCTAGACCCCTCATTAATCTCTCTATTTGCATCTATACTGCTACCAATAATTAGGGGTGCTTAGAAATATGATCAACCATCATCTCATGTAAGATTACCAATTTATCCTTAAATACAAGGTTTGTAGAAGTATTGTTTGCAAAAACAACATTGTATTTTGTAGGTATGTTGAAACAATACACACACTTCTATAACCAACATAATTGATGTACATGGGATCAAAATAGTGGAAGAAGATAAGCACTTGTGTGTAACAAGGGCTATGATATACATAATTTTTGTAGAAGACTAACTTACAAATACTCGTCGATGTTGAAGATTGGCAACTTGTACTCTATAAGTGCTTGTTGACGACAAAAAAACAATGATAGAAGTGACTTGCAATCACAAGCGTGATTAATGATGTGATTGACGTTGGAGAGAGACAAATCATGATGGGACAGGAGAAGAAGGATTAGGGTTTCATGTGGTTTTATCCAATGGAGGGTTATTTTCATTATTTCATATGTGTTGATAGGAAAACAAATGTGAAGTAGCTAGTTGGATGAAAATCGTGACATCAATTAGCCACAAGGGTATTGATCTCCCTCGAGTCACGGTGGCTTGCACCTGGGTTTTGAAGAAGGGGCAGCGATCACCTCGAATGTGGGACTTGCCACCAGAGAGTTGGGCCCGAAAGGGTGATTTGTGGCCTGAACCTAAGTGTGATAGTGGGAGCCATGTGCAGTCCTATGGAAGGAAAAGGGGGGCGTTGAGAGGACATTCGACCATTGACCAGGGATACTTCGACGCCCAAGTCAGAGAGGGGAATGATTAGGTTTAAGGAGAGAGAAGAAGAATTGAGTTTTGTGAGAAGTCAAAATCCTTTTGTGGGGTGGTAGAGCGAGTGTGGTGCTCAAAGCCTTGAGCCCCTTTTGTCGTGGGTTGGGTTGTGTTGTCCCCCATTCCTTTGGTGTAGAGAGGGGTGGTGCATTTATACTTGAGTGGTAATGGAGGTTTCATTGTTGGTGTGTGTCTTGAAGAGCAGAGGAGTGCTACACACGAGAGAGCTATCAGAGGCAGGTGGCGTGCTCCAGAATGTAGAGGGACATCCTTTTGTCAGACATGTTTCGATGGTGTTGTCGGGAAGAGTGTAGTGTGGGATTTGCGAAAGATCTTCTTAGTGTTCTTCTTGAGATATCGTGGACTGTAGATTGTTGTAGGCGGCTACTGAAGGCAGAGTGAATATTCCAGATATGGTTGTTAAAAAATCTTATTGGATCGATATAGGTGGACTTTTCAAAAAAGACGTACTTTGAAAATGGCATGTCTCAATGCTAAGACTCGTTGTTGCTGGCTGAGGCTTAGCCGACTCCAGAAACAGAACTTAGAGAAATGACAAGTGCAGAGTGTTGTTGGGCTCAGTGCTATTTTGAGAATTGCTCGGGACTTGATAGCTCAGGTAGCTATGGGTCTTGGTGCTTACCCAGTGGGGGAGTTGTTGCTCGGTTGAGACAACCACAAGCAGGCTTGTTCCAAGTGCTAAGTTGCTTTGTCAAATGACACTTGGCGATGATCCGAGGCTTTGAGCATTTTACTGACCAAGGGCCTATTTTGAAGATATATTCTCGGGTTGTGCGTAACAATTTCTACATCATTAGAATTCTCCCACTTTGGTAGTTTATGGGCAGATCA
>JAMKQA010000017.1:0-42285 GCA_024699735.1 Posidonia australis
TTTATGCCATTATATTTATTATCTTTAATATTAATATATATATATACCTCTCTCTCTCTCTCTCTCTCTATATATATACCTCTCTCTCTATATATATATATATATATATATATATATATATATATATATGTTAATCAACCCAACAAAACCAAGTGCAGGGGTCCAAGTCTGGTTCGGCAAACCAAACCAAAATGGTTGGCTGAACCAAGGCTTAGGGGACCAATTCGGCAGACCAAAAAGAAAATGGTCGACCAAAATCCCCTTACTCGACATATCGAAGACGATCGATCGACTGAGCCAGGGTGCCACGTCAACACCCAAAACCTAGAACAGCAGACCGAATCAGTGGTCAAAGGGACATTCTGGAAGCCCAAAATGGTATGTTAAAATAATTTTGCATACCCAACTAGACAAACTCAAGGCACCCAAAAACAGGACCCAAAGTCCCAAACCTGCAAACTCCCACACGAACCAAGCAAACCATATGTCAAAATGAAGATCTCAACAAGATCTTCCAAACCAGACAAGCAACAAAGAGATTCATCAAGCGAATCTCGAGAAATTAACAGAAAACACAAAGAAGGCACTATTTACCCTAAATCATAAATACGACCGTAAATGCCCCACAAAAGCACAATAAATTCTATAAAATTCACTACAATTACCAACACACTATCATGCACCTCCGATACAAATTTGGAACCAAAAGAAAATCCATAGGATGCGTACCTCCACCGAAGATACGGCAATACGAGATGGATGATGATGCTCCTCCCTCGACCATGAGCTGCTCCTCTCCTCTTCCACGCAACGACGGCAACACAGAGGCGATTGCATCCTCCCTTCACCAGCCATCTTCCTCTCACTCTCTCTCTCTCTCACACATCTCACCCCTATCTCTCTCCATCTCTCCTCCCTTCGATGAAGAAGAAGAAGAAGAAGAAGAAAAAGAAGAAGAAGAGGAAGGAGTGGGGGTGGGGCCCGAGGGAGAGAAAAGAAAGAAAAGAAAGAAGGAAAGGAAAGAAAGGAAGCCACAAGCACAAAATTTGACTACGCAACCTTCCACGTTCACGTAACTCTAGCAAATCGAGATCTACCACCAAAGCACAGAGCGAATGCTCAAAACTCTCACGAGGACCGACACAGCACCTGAACCACACAACACCAAAAGCCAGAAACCCACTAATCTAGGCGTAAGACACTGTGAAAGCTGCGTTTCCAACTAAACACATGGGATCCAGCGTCTAACGACCTAGAACTCCATTAAAGTATTTGACCAATACACCACTTCTAAAAATTGGGTTGTTACACTCAGGGTTTTGGCTTGTAGGTGCAGGCAAGCAGGTAGGTTTCGCATAATACACCTAATTTAGAGTCTCGTAGCCGCACACACAAGTTCCTAGTTGTTTAGATATTACTGTTAGTTTTAATTTCCTATAATCTAATTTATTTTAAATTATTTTGAAAATTAGGGACATTACATTTAGGGTGTTGAGTAGGTTTTGATATTCAAAAATTAGGCACCAACCAAACTTGTCACTTGTGCAAGCAAAATGCACAAGAGATATATAACCCCATGGTCACAGATGCTACATCTGCCACCGTCTATTTTAACGTACCAAATGTTACTTAACTACCTAATAATGAGGGAGGTGTGAATTTCACTCTTCCTAACCAACTACACCACGACAGTTGGTGTGACATCTGGGCCTGATTATCCATTTTTATTGTGGACCATGTAATTATTTGCAATATTGCTGAAATGGTTTATTAATGGATAATCTGTTGTTTCTTGTGTTAGAAATATCTTTGGTTATTTTGATGATTACACAAATGTAATTAATTGTTGTAAATTTATAAGGATTAAGTTGTAAAGGACAAAAATCATATATTCATTAAGTTTTCTCAGTTCATATCAAAAACGGCATACCGAAGAAATTTCGGCATACCGTTTCAAACAAAAACGGCATACCGTAAGAGAAAAACCGCATACCGAGTCAGGGAAAAACGGAACGTACGTCAGAAGAAACGGTACACTCATCGACCTTCCGATTTCATGAAGAGGAAAAACAAATCGGCATACCGAATCAGAAGAAAACGGAACATGCATCGGAATTCCGAAAAACTGAGGAACCAAAGGAAAATGCAGAAACGGCATACCGTTTCAGGAGAAATCGGTATACTGAAATAAAAACGGCATACCGAATTGCTCGTAAAATGCAGACTGAAGGACAAAACGGCACACCGAAGGACAAAACGGCATACAGAAGGACTAGCCGTTTGTAACCGTTATTCTGGTCGTTAGACACAATTGATGAAGGTCTCTTGGCTATAAATAGGACTCATTTATGCCTCCTTAAAGACACACCTTGAATACTTGTAATTCATTATTCCTTTAGTCATTTACTCTCCTCACAAGCATTCTTTAAAGCAAATTGTTGTAATCAAGCCTTGTGAGAAAAGATCTCGATTGTAAAGCTTCAAAGAAAGGGCTCTAGCTTCTCGGGGTTAGAGAAGTGGAAAGAGCAAGAGAGGAGTTGGTGGAACTACCAACAAGTAAGTTCTCTTTTATTTAAAAATAAGGGAAAAATCTCAAGAGGGTCTTGAGGAGTGGACTAGGCGGAGTTGCCGAACCACTATAAATTGATTGTGTTTTTCAATTACTCTCATCCCCTTCTTGTGCTTTTAATTCTGGTGTGCATGATAAGTATAATTTCATAAATCATATTACTTATCATTTCTGATTATTGTTAAAAGTGGTTATAGAAATATTAAAAAGTAAAATTTTCTATTCACCCCCCTCTAGAGAAGTCTTTCGATCCTACATCTTGGTTGTGTGAGATTGTGGTTGGTTTTCTGTGCACCAGTTTGTGATTTGGGACCAATGTGGGGTCCGGTTGGAGAGTGCACAGTCGTCTCGGTTTGCGTGCCAGTCTTTTCTTCCTTTCTTTTCCTTCTTTTTCTCCTTCCTTTCCTTCCTCTTACGAGCCGCATACTTTTCCCCCGTCCCCTTCCCTTCCCCGACCCGTGCCACCAGTGACACCAGTCCGTGCCTCGCCGTCTCCTCAGATTCTATGGGCGGCCGACGCGATGCGGGTGGAGAGAAGGATAAATGGAGGTCGCGACATGCAGAGAGAGGAAGGGGTGACAGAGAGAGGAGGAGAGGGAGAAGATCGACGCGTAACCAAGGAGGTGGTGAGCCGCTCATGTGTTCCGCCGGTAGAGGAGGCTTCGCCAAGGCACGAGGAGGTTCGTCGGAGAGTAGGGAGGGTCACCGGGGGTTGTGCCAGGTACGCGTCCCCTTCCCTTTCCTCCGTCTGGTGTTTTGTTAACAGTAGGTTAATTGCATGAAAATCAAGATAATGCATGGAAAAATTGTAGAAAAAACATGGAATGAATGGGAATGTGATGTATAGCATGAGAATGTAGAGATCATGCGGTTAGGATTGATGTTTGTGGGGAAAATGTGATTTTGGAGTTGAAGGCTATAGAAGCCATTCTTGAGTCCCTTTCCCTTTTGATTTTAATTTGAACTGTGTGGTTGATGGAATCATGAATGGTTTGAGGGGTTTTGAAGTAAACTCAAGGGTCTACACTTCATGATTTTATGGAAATTTATGAGACATTTTTGGGGGGTCCAATCGCGACTCCCACTTGGGGCGATTTTTTGCTGCCTGAGTAGGGGTGTGCCCTGTCTGCGAGGAATTCGGTATACTGAAAAAATTCGGTAAGCCGAAATCCTAGCAGATTAGGCCAAGACCTAGGGTTCGGTAGACCGAAATTTCCTGGTCGACCGAAACAGGGGGTTTCGGCATACCGAAAAATTTCAGAATACCGAAACAGGAAATTTCGGTATACCGAATTGAAAATTCGGTATGCCGTTTTTGCCCTGAATTTGAAAGGTTAAAATGTGAATTTTAATGAATGTTAAGTGGTTTTAATGGTATGGTGGGTTTATATGAATGATGTTTGCCCCGTGTAACAACATGGAGGCATGTGGAACCCCAAACAAATGGATTTGGGTGTAGTTTTGGGTCTTGACCCTATAAACGAATAAAAAAGATGATTTTGTGTGATTTTGGACATAAGACCCAATTTATGGTTTTAAATGTGGTTTTGATGGCTTGAATTGGGACCCCAGTGGAGGGTCAAGTGTTGCAAGAAAATAGAGTCCTGCAACGAGAACAATGGAATGGAAAATGGTTTTTGAAAAGTGGAAAGAGTTTTGAAATGGAACACTAATAATGTGTTATGAACAAGACTGTAGTTTCCGAGCTTGAGACGGTGTAGGCTGAGCTTGGGCTTTTGAGTCTAGTTGTTCGGGTCACCGCCGGTGTAGGCTGAGCCTGGGTAGTTGTACCTAGTTGTTTGGGTCACCGAGCTCGTAACGGTGTAGGCTGAGCCTGGGCTTTTGAGCCTAATTGTTCGGGTCACCGACGGTGTAGGCTGAGCCTAGGTCATTGGACCTAGTTGTTCGGGTCACCGACTGAGCGTCAGACAGAGACGTATCCCCGTGTACTTATGGAAATGAAATTGAGGCCGGTTGGCCGGGGCGGTGACATCCCACACAGGGATTCTCATCGGGACAGTGCAGGAAGGTAGGGGAAGGATGTCCTCGCCTACTTCTTGTGTGCCTAGTTACCCCTTATCAAGGTAACAACAGTAAAGAAAAGTGGAAATGAATAAGAAAGAGAAATGTGTTTTGGTCAAGATTGGACTTGTGAAATGGTCCTAAAATCTTGAAAAGAAATAATGATGTTTTAACCAGTTGCCAGCCAAAGTTTATGATTTGGTTTTGAGCCAATGGGGCATTGTGTTTTAGGCTGGATCTGGCCAGAAATGTGTAATTTGGGAAAAAAATCCCCAGTATTGGAAATGGAAATGTTTTGGAAAATGAATTCCAAAAGCTTTTGAAAGGAACGTTTTGAAAGAAAATGTGATCTTGGAACAAATTTCCAAGATGTTTAAGAAAAGAAAAAGGAACATGGCTTTTGAAAAGTATGGATTGGGATTGAATTCCTAAGTAATTGTTTAATAAAAGAAAGGATGATTTTCAAAAGGACAAAAACCAAGTTTTGCAAAATGAAAAGAAACAAGTTTCTTTTGGTTTTGCCGAGTTGTTTTGTGGTTGTGTGTTTTGAGGTGCGTATTGGATAACTTCGATGTCACTCATGCGTGCTATTTGGTTTTCAGGTGCAGAGCTTATGCAGCCGAGTCTCGGTGCAGGAGTTGGAGCTTCTATCCGCACATTGTAATCATGAAGATGAGCCTTAGTTACAATTATATTTGTTCTGTAATTTTGTGTAATTATGCTTGTAATACTGTGATTTAGTAACGTACTTGGGATCAGAGCGTTACAGTTGATTAGTATCTAATAGATTTTCACGTACAAAACTTATGGAGGAATCAACAATTCAAGCAGTTGGAGTAGAATAACAACCTCTCCCATTTTGTCCTCTAGATGTGGAGGCCTGTCCTGCGCCTCTTGTAACAAAATTCTTATTATAGAAACCTCTCCTCTTGCCTCTTTTGTTCCTGCCTTTTCGTATATTTCCTTGTACTAAAACTCTAGTTTAATCGGGAAAGAAGACGAAGAGCAGTAGCATGCTCTAATATCAGGTCATAGTTCGACTGTGGTGGAAATTTCTGACAAATGTCAATATCTCATTGTAGAATCATGTGGTGAAGGTAAACATAGAGCTCAGATTACATATGGACAATTTGGAACTTCTTTAGTTACAGTAACGAACCAAACATAAGCACTACGTACTACCAATTTTTATTAAAACATGAAAGTTGTTGAGAGAAACAGATTCTCATCCGTACCATAATTTACACAACTGAAGCGGAGACTGACATTGATTTTCATAAGAATGAGGGCCAACTTCTAGCAATGGAAGAACAAGGAGAAGTAGAACGTACTAGTGATTCTGTAAATCTAGAAAAAAGTCATCAACATATGCCAATTCTAGTACATTACATACAATTGCGCCATTTATTGCTAGTACATATACATAGGTCTAAGTTATAAATATAAGACTTCTTAGGTAGCAAGAATCACATTTGAAATGTGATGTGGTGTTCCAACAATGGTGGAGAATCTGTAGTTGGCAGTTGATATGAGGCTTCAGTTCTTGAGCCCGACGTTGCAGTGCTGGTAGCATCCCTACTCAAATCATCAAACTGCCAGTCCGATAGGTAGTTAGGCCTCGAAAGGAAGCCACCAACCTCCATGTCTCCAACAAGCATAGCTACAACCCGTGACATGGGCGGTCGCAGCATGGGGTTTGCTTGTGTGCAGAGGAAGGCCACATTAATCAGCCTGGTGGCTTCTTCTTTGTTGAAAGATGGTAAAGTGGCATCTAGCATTTCCAAATCATGCATGCTTTCGTGCAGAGTCCATGCCTGCGGTGTCAGAGACAAAGAAAGCTAATCATTGATCTTTGCTCTCACATTCAAAGAAACGACCAACTTGAATCTAATGCATGAAACAAAATACTAAAGAGGTCGACACATGAATGGAGAGATAATAGAACATTGATATACCCATTCAAGAAGATACTTCTTATTTTCATCCAAGCTTGAATCACTATTTGGCCTTCCACAGAGTATCTCAAGAATGACAACTCCAAAGGCAAACACATCAACCATTTCGGTTAAATGCCCTAACATGGCATACTCTGGCGCAAGATAACCACTGCAAACGGAGAAGGCATTTATTTAGAATATTTTGCATCAGTTCAACAATTCAACTGTTGAAATTTATAGCAAGGAAAAAGAGAACAAGTCCATACATTGTGCCAGCAACCCTTGTATTCATGTGTGTCAGTTTGTCATCATAGAACTTGGCAAGACCAAAATCTGCAATCTTGGGATTGAGATCATTATCTAGGAGAATGTTACTACATTTGATGTCCCTATGGACAATCCGAATACTTGATTCCTCATGCAGGTATGCCAGACCTCTTGCTGTACCCACGCAGATGGCAAAGCGTGTAGGCCAATCAAGTTGCAACTTACTCTTTCCTGGAATGTAGTGACAATAGCCAAAAGCAAGAGAGATTCGATTGGTGTCTACTAATCACAATCCTTTTTACAAAAATTTTAGAGTTGCATTTTGATATGATCACTATGAACAACACAGGAATCAAGATTCCCCAAGCATTGTTTGAAAAGTTTCGTATGGAACTTATAAATATGAAAAATCATGAGTTTGTGTTCATCCCATGTTGTTTTCATGCTGAAGTATCATGAGTTTATTGGTACATACCAAAAATTGTCCTATCAAGACTCATGTTTTCCAAGTATTCATAGACCAAAAGCCTATTGTTTCCCTCGTGGCAGCAACCATATAACTTCACAAGATTTCGATGTTTTACAGCTGATATTGCAGCAACCTCCGTAACAAACTGTTCTTTTCCATTAAAAGTGGTTGCCGAGAGTTGTTTCACAGCCACTGCTGTTCCATCATGAAGTAGACCCTAGGAAACATACCAATGTCAAGAACTTTTATAGGAACATTTCCATACACGAGGACCTTTATACTTTTCAGATCCCATACATGCAATTTAAAACTTCAGATTGAGATTAAAATTGTTATGTAATTTAAAAACCCCAGTATAGAGTTGGACTATTTCAAAATCAAATTCACTGTAGATTTGTAGGGAGCAGTCCCCAATAGGATGTTCCATAAGCAATATAGATATTTCATGCAACATCATTTTACAATCGAAAGGATCGCATCCAATTTGAGTACAAAAGATTTGTGTAAACTAAGTAAATTTCTTGCCCACTAAAGAAAGACAAACTAACCTTATAAACAGCACCAAATCCTCCCTGACCAACTTTATTAGCAGGTTGGAAGTCTTGGGTAGCACTTCTAAGTTCTGAGTAACTAAAACTAGTCGGTACTGCAGCCATTCCATGCAATTCTACAATGAAAAGAAACCAACATAGAAAAAAGAAAGAAAAGAGAAAAAGGGTAGCTCAAAATTCACATGAACAAAAACAATATGTCAAATGAAACAATTTCACATAAATGCTAAACCTGAATTACCATCATCCTCACTAGTGTTGTGCCGCCTCTTTCCTCTCCAAATACAAGCTCCAATGACACATAAAGAGAACAGAGCTACAATACCAATTACTATTCCTGCTATTAAAGCAATTTTCGTCCTATTTTTTGACGTACTGTTTGGTGGTTTGTTGCTAACAGTAGGCTTGAAATCTGACCAACAACAAGAGCTAAAGTTAAAAACTAAGACAATACTAAAAAGGTGGCAAGTTTTGGGTTTTAACATACTTGGAGTAACACTGATAGCTGATATTAATGATCCATAGTAACCTCGTGTAGGAATACAACAAGTACCCTTCCCAGCCCAGAAAAAGTGGATTTCAAGGAAATTATCGGAGACAGTAGCATTGTACATCCTCTTAATTGCCTTGAAGGGAATCCCACCAGCTTCTCTTTTAATATCAAAGTCCGCAGCCACCAGAATCCCCTATATGGTTATGGACAACAAAGTTCATAATTTATCTATAAGTTAAATCTAGACAATTCAAAATACAATATTAAGATGATATTCTATTTAATTTTAATTGGATGGAAACGAAATTATATGCTTGATATTGTTGAGCAGAAGCCTAGCATTACATATTCAGCATACCTGTTAAGTTTGAAATGAAGCATATGTTTCTGTTTGGATCACTAATTAGTTAGATTATAACAAGTAACAGCCCAAGTAAAAAAATAATATTATATGCAAATTAAATAAATTATCTTCCCAAGTTACATAATACCTGAATATAAATATCAAACACCCGCCTTCCAAAGCTATTTAAATCACGAAAAGCAATTTCTGCAAACTGCAGTGTTATGTTGTATAGCCCATTTTCGAGCCCAAGACCGTAGTATCTTAATGAAGATGGTGACAACCTTGCTGATTGAAATAGCTTTGGATCTGATGTACCACTGAAGTTGGCAGAACCAACATTTTCTACATAATATGGTCTCGGAGATTCAACAAACGTTCCAGTACTACTAACTGCCCATCTTTTAGTGTTGGTTATGTAGTATGACGCTGTAATGAGATTCTGATTGTCTGCTTCGTAGACCGTGCCATCTGATGATTTAAACTCACCACCACCACAATTTATTGCAAAGGAATAATCTACAAATTGAGTAATCTGATGTTGGCAAGAAAACTATATTTATATATAGAATAAAGGAAATTTTATATTAAAGTAAATGGAAATTGACCTACATGTAGGGTGACCACGATAGCATGGAAAGCTTCGTTGTAAACAGTCCAAACCCCTTGGTAGAACACCAGAAACACATGAATAACATGGTATGCATAATTTTAACAATGAAATATAATTTGTAAGTATAATTGCATAATAGAGTTAATAAAGGAAGTAGTTGTCACTTGTTAGAATCACCAACGTCAAGATTGTTGGCCACCAAATTCCTGTACAAAGAGAGAAAACCGACTCAAGTGCAGAGTCAGGGAAAATAATAAATATGACAGGGCTTTTCATCTAAAATCTTCTTGTTTTAATAGAATCTATTAGAAAGAAGAATAGAAAAGATAATTAAATATTCATAGAAACCTACAACTGGGATTTAAAAATCAGTCTTTTATGAAAGGGTTGCATTGTTTTTCTAATGACAATGTCATTAACTTAAAGGCAAGATTGAGGATTAGTTAAGTCTATATTGTGAGTTGAGTATGTTATGTTATGGATTATTGGGTATGTGGATATCCATGTAAGGGGTCAACCCTTGTACATATGAAACTCATTCTACTCTAAGGAAAAATTAAATTTTCTCACTAAACCCTAATGCACATGGTATCAAGAGCAAGGTGACAGCCTTGATCCCACCCACGAGCCGCCGGCTAGCACACACCTCCAGTACTCTCCGTCGACCTCCGCCGGCCCCTGACGGCATGACAGTTCACGCCGCCGGCCTTGTCTGTCCTCTCCCCCGTGTCCAGTCACGTCCACCCTCCCTTCCACTGGCTCTAGCCCTTCCCCCGGTCTCCACCAGCCAGCACAGGCCTCCATGGCCTTGTTTTGCCACTAAGATGGCCTAATCCAACCCACTGTTAGTATTCTCTTCTCTCTATTTTTTCTTGGCAACCAATGGATGTACAGCCCACCGTTGGTTGTCAAATGTCGTTGAAGGCTGCTCAAGTTGTTATCTGGTGATCAAGGGCTGTGTTATGCCCTACTAGTACCAAAATCAGTGTGTTTAAGAAAGTTTAGTGCAGTTTACCAATTTTCCAGTCTATTTTCAGTCTATTGTTTTTAATGATATGGCTTCCTCACGGGAACATTGACTCAAGGGACTTAGTGCTACCTTGATAAAGTTAGATAGCAAAATTTATTTACCATGGAAAGAAGCTTTTGAGACCTTCCTAAAGGCTCATCACAAAATCAGCTACCTTACACACGATCCACTTGATATCAAGGATGTCTCCTATGAAGTTTGACTAACTGATGATTGTGTCATAGTATCATGACTAGTCAATAATATAGAGGAGTAGATTGCACGAAGCGTTATGATGTTGAAGTCGGCTAAAAAGTTACGGAACACCCTACATGCTACATATAGTAATGAAAAGAATATTGCTCGAATATGTGAAATTTATGAGCATTTATTCACACATCGTCAATGAAAGAAGATGGTTGAAGAATTCTATGGTACACTTCATGTTTTACTTGATGAGTTGGAGATATACTAGTCGTGTATGGCTAATATTTCCAAGATAAGACAGTATCGGGAAGAGTTAGCAGTTGTGATTTTTCTAGCAAGCCTCAACCCCGAACTTGTAGTATAGATTCAAGGACAGATTCTAGGTGCAGAGATAGTTCCTGCACTACAGTCCACTTTTCCCAAGATTGTACGAGTCTTTACAGCTACAACTCTTCCTGTGACAAAGCCATCAGCACTTAAGTCTTTTGGTAGAGGTCGAGGAGGTACGAGTGATCATATTAGGATAAATATGGTAAACCATCACTAGCACAATTTACTTCCTTAATGGAAACTGAGACATTGGATCAGATGGTACAGTCCATTGTGACTATTTTACAGGCAAACTATAATAGATTCCTCTAGACATAGGCTCAATAGTCTATAGTCTTTACTTTTCATGCCACAACATCAAGTACCAATGCTATATTAGTTACTAGCGATGATTCTTAAATTATAAACTTTGGAACCTCTACCCACATAACAGGTACAAAGAGCTTATTTAATCGTCTTTCACAGCTTTATGATATATGATCTATAACAATTACTAACAGTCATACTTGTCCAGTATCTAGTAAAGGAATGGTTCATGCTTCTTGTTAGATCACCCTTGACAATGTTTTATATGTACCTGAGTTTCCAGTCAACTTACTTTTCATTAGTGTCATAACAAAACTACTTTGTTATGTAACCTCCTTCTCTATTCATTGAACCTTTCAGGATCTGCAAACAAGAAGACCATGAGTGTGGCAAAGGAGTATACCTGTTGACGCAGGATGAAATATCTTGTAGACTTGCGAATGTTGCTTCCTCCTCAGAGCCTTCTTTTTTGTAACATTATCACATTGGTCATCCATTTGTCAGTAAACTTCAGCAAACACTTCCTTAGATATCAATTGAGTCGTTTAGTTGTAAATCATGTTAATTAGGTAAGCATCACTATACTACCTATAGACGTCTGTTGTTGTCTCATAGTGAAAATATTTTTGATTTAGTTTATTATAATGTTTGAGGTCCAACACGAGTTTTCTCTGTTTTAGGATTTAGATATTATATTATATTTGTAGACGATTTCTCTGAAGTGTCTTGGGTTTATTTGTTAAAGGACAGAATTCATGTTCTTGATGTTGTCAAGCAATTTTGCAATGAAATAAAAAATCACTTTTCTATTACACCTAAAGTGATTCGTACAGATAATGTCTTAGAATTTGTGCAAAATGACTTACAATCCTACTTTACATCTCTGAGAATTATTCATAAGACCACATGTGCTCATATTTCACAATAAAATGGCATTACAGAATGCAAACATCAACACCTTCTTGATGTCGCTTGAACTCTTATGTTTGAGATAAAAGTTCCAAAGTATATGTAGTCTAATGCTATTCTCACGGCCACATATCTTCTTAATCGTATGTCCTCCATTCCTTTAGGAGATGAAATTCCTCTTAAATGGCTCTATATAAATAAGGAATTGTTTAACTTACCACCAAAAGAGTTTGGGTGTATGGCATATATACAAAATCTTAGTCTTGGACTTGATAAACGTAATCCTAGATCAACAACGTGTATTTTTGTTAAATACTCACGCACTCAAAAATGATACAGATGTTATCATTCACCTACATGTAGATATCTTTGTAACACCTGTAAAATTCATTTTGTAATTATTTACATTTTAATGAATTTAGTCCAGAACGGGTGTTACTATTCAGAGACCCGTTTGTGTGGTTTTGTACTTTTGAACTTAGGCCTCGTTGGTTAGCTTCTGTTTACGTGTCCCTGCGTATAGTTGGCACTGTGTAATGTGGCACTGTGCTTGTGGGCCCCGGTGTGGGTCCTTGTAGGGCTCGTGCTTGTGAGTCGGTTGTTGTGGTGGGTGGTTGTGTGCATGGGTTTGTGTGAGTAGGTGTGGACGGTTTGGTATGCATACGTGCTTATCTTCCACCCTACATGACTTTATAAGCCGAAGCATACTCCCCATGCAGCAACGCACTCTTCCCTTGCTTCTCACGTCGCTTCCTCCTTCCCGTCCCGAGCACACTACCTTTCCCCCTCTCCCTCCAATCACCCCCTCCTTTCCATCTCTCTCTCTCCCTCTCCTATTTCTCTCTGCCCCGCATTTTCCTCCCTGTTCGGTGTGCTTAAGAATCGACAGAGGTGTGCAACGACTCATGGCAGTGTATAGAGCTTCGGTGGTGTGCCCCTGTGATCGTGAGAGTCCCATCGATGCTTGGGATCGCTGGAGTTGGCTGGAGGTCGGCGTTGATTATCGAAGAGCGTTTCTTAGGTACGCACTCTCATTTAATGAGTAAAATGCATGAAAAATGGTAGAAATGCCTAGGTTGCATGTAATCTAGGTTAAATTTAATATTTTTGAATTCATGAGAATTTATTGTGGTTTTTATGGCTATTTATGATGGTGGTTGAGTTTTGGATTTTTTGACCCTCCTGTCTTTGCAAATTTATATCTTAATGCATGGTGAATGAATTTTGGTTTTGTTTATTAGGATTTGGAGTAGACTCGAGAATCTACATTTTATGTTTTATGTGGGATTTTTAGTATTTACTTTGGGGATCCGATCAAAGGTCACACTTTAGGCGATTTCGGATGTTTGAGTTTGGACTATTTTCTGGTTTTTGCAGAAATCGACATACTGAACCATTTCGGTATGTCATTTTTTTGTCAGTTTTGGTCCTCTGATCGAAATTCGATCGTCCGATTTTGAACGGTCGACCGAATCAAGAGATTTTGGTCGATCGAACCATCTTTGGTATACCAATTTTAACTTGAATGTTGACCATTGACTTGATTAGATCGACTGATCCAAATAAATCTACCGAACTAGGGGTTTTCGACATATCGAACTTGTTTTTGGCATGTCAAATCAAGACCCAAATGTTCTTATAAAAATCTGATTTTGAAAGTTTACCAGATTGATTTGTATTATCCCTTTGAGATGAGACTGTGGGTCGTCAGTTGTAGTCTCATGGGACACCTGATGTGCCATTTTATCGAGGTTATGGAAGAGTTTTCCAAAGATATAAAATAGTTTTGAAAAGGGATTTCAAAGAGATGATTGGCAGTTTTGGAAAATGATTTTTCTGATTTTCTGTGTGCGGACCGAAACACTATAGGACCGTATCGTCAGGATCAGGGAATGTGACGACATTCTCGAGTGGTTAGACGAGTCTCCCTGGTCGAGGTCGGGGGAATCGAGATACCTGAGGTTGAGGGACGTCGAATCCTGGAGGTATGAGACTCCTTAACTGTCGTCTCAATGCTAAGATTGTGGTCTGCGGGTTGAAGTGTCTTGTGGCATGACGGGGAGGTATGATACTCCTGCTATCGTCGTGAGCACTAAGACTCGGGTGTCTTCGTGTGTAAAGGTATGACACTCCCTCCTGAGCATCATGTGTGAAGGATGCTGTGAGGAGGCGTATCCTGTGTGACCAATACTGGTGGGACACGTGTCTCGTAGTTGGTAGCGTCTTGAGAGACAGGACAGTCTTCCTAAGGAGGGGTTGACTTTGTAAGGGTTCGATGGGAGAATCATGGGACAACGCGACTCTTGCACAGGATGATACGTCGTAACAGTACAAACGACATGGTCGCACCTCGGTAGACTGCTTGTGGTCAGAATTTCTTTGTCTGGTGCTAGACTTTCTGACTCACTGTGTGTGATTTTGACCATTGAAGGCCTTGTACGTGATTTTAGCTGATAAAGCCCTTGTTGTTTTGGCTGGTATAGGCCTAGTCTTTGTGGGATTTCAGAGAAAATGATTTGCAAAAAGAATTTAAAAGAAAAAATTAATTATGGTTTCGTTTTCCTGTCGTTTTTCGTAGAGTACATGCTGGGTGACTTTTGTCACTCATGTGTTTTTCTCGTATTTTGGATAGCAGATGTAAGCATGCGGAAGGCTTAACATAGTGCATATAGTTAGGAGTCTCGTAGTTACACACACAGGTTCTTGGTAGTTCGATATTTTCTATTTAGCTTTAATTTTCCCGTAATTTAATTTACTTTAAATTATTATAGAAAAATTTAAGACGTGACAGATCTGGTGTCAAAGCTCCAGGTTCACTAGGTCGTACTAGGCTAGTGCTATACTTAAGGTGTCTGGTCTAGAGACTCCATAGGTGTACATATGATAGAATTTGCATCTGTTTTCTTCATAGTTTTCTGATTGTTGCTTTATCTGTAGTGTAGGTGTTTCGCCTTTCTCCGACAAGATGCCTCTTCGTGGTCGTAAGAACAAGGCCCCTATCGAAGAGACCGAGCCCCGAGAAGACGTGACCAGATGGAAGGTGGTTTGTGCGAAGCTGAGGAGTTTAGCACACGTGATCTCCTATGCGTTCAACAAGAGTAGTGCTAGCGAGCCTTCGAGCGACCCGTGGTTGAATTAGTAAACGAAGCTTCGTCCGCCATTGTTCAAGGATAAAGTCAGTGCTGAGGAGAGCGAGGCCTAACTAAAAAAGGTGGTGAAGATGCTGGAGAGCATGGCATACCTAGAAGAGCATTGGGTGCGACTGACAACCTATCTGCTGGATGGTGAGATAAATAGATAGTGGAAGTCTATGAGGCGGCTGAGTTCCCAGACTCAGTCACTGTTAACATCCAGTAGAAGGATTTCAAGGCTACCTTCTATAATAAGTATTTTCCCGCTCATATGAAGGAACAACTTCGTCGAGATTTCCGAAGTCTAAAGCAAGGCACGATGTCGGTGCTCGAGTATGACTGAGTTCGCTCAACTGGAACACTTTACCCCTGCCTATGAGTCGAAAGAGGAGCGAGTGCAGAGGTTTCTGGACGGCTTGAATCCAGGACTGCAGATGAAGGTGATGGGCTGTCGGTGCCAGACTGTAGAAGACATGATTGGGATGGCTTATCGCTTTGAGACTGAGCATCAAAATTATCTGGAGAGTCGTCTCAAAGGGAAGGGTAAGTCTTCTTTTACTTCCCAGTTCTCTTTCTCTAGTCCTTCAAGTACCAGTAGTTCGGATAGCCCTGAAAAGAAGCAGAAGGGGAGGTCTAGTGTTTCCTCTGCAGACCAATAGAATTTTGCTAGGAGTAGTGCAGCTAGCCTCAGTTAGACAGGGTCCAATGCTCTCAATGGGAACCAGTGCTTCAGCTGTGATCAGGTGGACTACATCTTTGCCAGCCTTCGACTTCAATGGTGTACTATATTATGGGAAGGCGGGACATGTTCAGATATCCTGTCTGAAACCGCCAAATAAAGTAGGAAGCGCGCCACAACAGCTGACTAGGGAACGGATGTTTACCATTACAGCTCCAGGTGCTGAGACTTTGGGAGATATAGTTGACGGTAAAGATGATTAGTTGGTTCTGTAATCCTCTATGATTGTTGTAATCTCTTTATAATCTAGACATCTGCCTAATTATATGGTTATAGTATTGTTTTACTTGACCATCAGGTTCTTTTATTGTGGCAGACCGGATGGCCAAAGTATTGTTTGAGTTAGAGAGTTCTTTCTCCTTTATCTCTGAGTCTTTTGCGGCCGAGTTGGGAGAGAGACCAACTAGACTGGCCTTTCATCTTAGTGTGGTGACGCCACTAGAGGAAGCACAGTTTGGCATAGAGGTATCTGTGGTCTGTCGACTTGATGCTGAACGGTAGAGAGTTCAACACCAGCCTGATCGTAATGGACATGCAGGAGTACGATGTGATACTTGGTATGGATTGATTGACGCAACAATCCACTTTGATCGACTGTACTCGAAGGAGAGTTTATTTTGGACCTCCTGAAGATGGGTCTTTCTTTATGCAATGTGGATGTTAGGGTGAAATTAAGCTTGTCATTTCGACTATGAAGGCTTATAAGTCTTTGGTCAGGGGTTACGTGGGGTATCTAGCCAGTATAGTTACCTCCACTTCTTTTGAGTTGGATGTTCACAACATTTCTATGGTGTGTCAATATCCCAATGTTTTCCCTAACGATTTGCTTGATATGCCACCTTACAAGGAAGTACAGTTCTCGACCGATCTGATCCCCAGTTTTGGTACTATGTCGAAGCCTCCCTATCGCATGGCGCCAGCAGAGTTGCGAGAGTTCAAGATTCGGTTGCAGGAATTGCTAGACAAGGGGTTTATCAGGCCAAGTGTGTCTCCGTAGGAAGCGTCTGTCTTATTCGTTCGTAAAAAGGATGGTTCGCTCCAACTGTATATAGATTATCGGATGCTGAGCCAAATCACGGTAAAGAACAAGTATCCCTTGCCCCACATTGAGGACCTGTTCGACCAATTGTAGTCTACATCCGTGTTCTTGAAGATTGATCTGAAATCAAGGTATCACCAGTTGAGGATACGAGACTCAGATATTCAGAAGATTGCTTTTTAGACACCGTACGGACATTATGAGTTCACGGTTTAGCCATTTGACTTGACCAATGCATCGGCTGTGTTTATGGATTTGATGAACAGGATTTTCAACCCTTTTCTGGACCAGTTCATTATGGTTTTTGTTGATGACGTATTGGTCTACTCCCCGGATGTTGAGATTCATGCCTTACACTTGAAGACGATTTTGGATACTCTGAGGCGTCATCAACTATACGTCAAATTCTCCAAGTATGAATTCTGACTGAGTGAAGTTATGTTCCTTGGCCATTTGATTTCTAGAGAAGGCATCAGAATGGATCTAGCCAAGGTCGGGGCGGTGAGTAGTTGGAAGTGACCCAGGATAGTGATGGAGATCAGGAGTTTCTTGGGTCTGGTAGGTTATTATAGAAGGTTTATCAGAGATTTTTCCTCCATAACCACGCATTTGACAGAGTTGACCAGGAAAGGGGTTCTGTTTTGCTAAGACTAGAATTATGAGGCGAGTTTTCAAGAGCTGAAGTCTCGTCTGATTTCTACCCCTGTGTTGACTCTGTCTTCTGAAAGAAGTGGCTTCACTGTGTATAGTGACGCCAATGGTGTTAAGTTGGGGTGTGTTCTGATACAACATAGCAATGTCATCGCATATGCTTCGTGTTAGTTGAAGGATCATGAAAATAACTACTCGACCTACGATTTAGAGATGGCTATCGTAGTATTCGCTCTCAAGTTTTGACGACACTATCTCTATGAAGAGCAATTTGAGGTCTTCACGGATAATTAGAGTTTGAAGTATATCTTCACGCAGAGAGACCTCAACCTAAGGCAATGTCGTTAGGTGGAGTATCTGAAAGACTATGATTTTAGCCTGTCCTACTACCCCGAGAAGGCCAACGTGATCGTTGATGTCTTGAGTCGGCGTACCTGATAGTCAAGGAGTGGACCATGCTGGAGTATCTGGTGAGCTGTAGGTCAAAGTCGCAAGCTCGGAGGACAGTTGGTGCTTGAGTGGCCAATCTGTCTGTTTGCCCTAAGCTGTTAGAGTTTATTGGTGCTTGTCATCAACTGGATCCATTTGTTCAAGCTGTGTTTGAGAAGCTGGAGGCTGATGGAGAACCTCATTTCTTTGTTGGGGCATATGGAGAACTGAGATATGATATGTACCTGTATGTGTCCCAACATAAGGGGACTAAGCAAAGATTGCTAGATGAAACGCATCGATCTAGGTACATTATTCACCCTAGGAGTACGAAGATGTACCAAGACCTGAAGAGGGATGTTGCTGACCAAGTGGCGAGGTATACAACCTACCAGTTAGTCAAAGCAGAGCACCAAAGACCTGAAGGAACCTTGCAGCCGTTGGATGTTCCTATGTGGAAGTGAGAGCACATCTTGATGGACTTCATGATTGATTTGCTGCAAACTCAGAGGAAGAACGACATCATGTGGGTGATCGTGGATCGACTAACCAAGTCTGCTTACTTCCTGACCATTCGAGTAAAGCTTTTGATGCACCATCGAATAAAGTTGTATGTGTTCGAGGTGGTGAGACTGCATGGTGTTCTGGTGTCCATCAGTGTCCATCGTGACAGACAAAGACACGAGGTTCACCTCAAGGTTCTGGAGAACTCTGCAAGAGGCCTTTGACACCATGCTCAACTATAATACAGCATTTCATCCTCAGTCGGATGGTCAGACAGAGAACTATCCAAACATTGGAGGATATGCTCAAAACATGTGCTTTAGACTTTCAAAAGAGTTGAGATGACCATCTATTATTTAGTGAGTTTGCCTACAACAATAGTTATCACTTGAGCATCGGGATAACATCGTACGAAGCTTTGTATGGTTGACCATGCAGATCGTAAGTTTGTTGAAGTGAAGTGGGTGAGTGTCAATTGATTGGTCCTGAGCTTGTGCAGTTGTATCGGACAAGATGGATTTGATCCGTAGTAGGCTGTTAACACCACAGAATCGGCAGAAGAGCTACGCCGATAGGAGGCAGAGACCGCTGGAATTTCTGATGGGAGACTGTGTTCCTGAAGGTGTCACCGACCAAAAGTGTCATGATGTTCGGAAAGCGTGACAAGTTGAGTTCTTGCTACATTGGCCCGTACCAGATCACTCAGAGGATCAATGAGGTTACTTATCGGTTGGATCTACCACCATCTCATGTGATCCCAATTCAGCCACAAGGGCTCTAGGAATATCTATCCTTTGTAGAGGATGTCGTCCAAATTGTAGACCGCAAGGAGGAGGTGCTGCAGAACAATGTGATTTCGTTGATTTTAGTGCAGTGGCGGCATCATGAAACCGAAATGGCCACGTAGGAACATAAGGAAGTCATTCTAGTCCAGTACCCGTATCTTTTCGTCTAGTGATTTTAAAGAAAAAATCTTCTTTTAAGGTAAGTAGAATGTAACATCTGTAAAATTCATTTTGTAATTATTAACATTTTAATGAATATAGTAATAGACGAGTATTACTGTTCTGAAGTCCGTTTGTGTAGTTTTGTACTTTCGTACTTGGACCTCGTAAACTGGCTTCCATTTACGTGTCCCTGTGCGTAGTTGACACTATGCATTGTGACACTGTACTTATGGACACAGGTGTGAGTCCGTTGTTGGATTTATTAGCCATATCTTAATTTTGATGATAACAAAAGACTTATGTGTTGTTTGAGAATATTTCATATCTCAGTCTAGCATAGAAGATCAATAAAGGACTCAGAAAAATAAAGCATAAAAAATGAAGATATTTGGAGATTCATGTGTCATCAAAAATCAAGTATAAAAAGGAAAGATATTCGAAGATCTATGTACCATCAAAGATTAAGCAGAAAAAGGAAAGATATTTGAAGATTTATGTGCCATCAAGGATCAAACATAAAAAAAAAGATATTTGAATATTTATGTGTCATCAAGGATAAATCATAAAAACGAAAGATATCTGATGATCTATGTGCCATCAAGGATCAAGCGTAAAAAAAAAAGATATCTGAAGATCTATGTGACATCAAGAAGCAATCAAGATAGAAAAAGAACAAGATAATTCTTTATAATTATTATGTAATTTTCTAATTATGTACTCTATGAAACATGTATTAATCTCTCAAACATCCCACATACCTAAAAAAATAGGAACATCCATGAACCTTAGAATCGACATACCGAAATTGTTCGACATACCGAATTGACCGACTATTGCAGAAATCAGAGTAAAATCGACATACCAAATTATTTTGATATACTGAAATAGTTACCGTTGGAGAGAAAAATAAAGACGTTACACACACATTTTTCTTAGCATTTTTCTATAAATAGGACCCTCCATTGAACTCCAAAGAGACATATACACTAGTGCTTTATTATAAAACCATTGTGTAAGCTTCCTAAGTCCAAAAACTTAACATTCTACTTACATCCTTTGAAAAGAGCTTCAAGAACATCAACTATAGTTCTCCAATACTTGAGCCAGAAGCATCATTTTCAACCATCAACCTTGCTAAGTATTTGGGAGAAATAAGAAAAGTAAGTGTTGTATTTTTATATTTATTAAGTCCTCTCTTCTCTAGGTATGAGAAGAGGAACCCGCGATTTTAACGAAGTCTTGACAAGAGTTCCTCCAGGTAGTGTAACGGGAAGATCTTAGCCTGGAACAAGATCAGAATAGGGAAATTCTCGAGGGGTTCTCGAGGAGTGGACTAAGCCAAGAAGGCTGAATTACTATAAAATTCTTTGTATTCATCATTGTCTCTCATCCCCTTCTCTATATGATTTAGTTTAATATTCAAATCCTTATTATATTCCATTTATTGTTTATCTCCTTGAAATTGTAAAATAATTAATTAATTTACATAATATTCTTTAATTCACTATTCACTCACCACTAGTGAAGCCTAAGGATCCTAACATCTGTGTGGGGCTCGCGCTTGTGGGTCGGTTGTTTTGGCAGATGGTTGTGTGCATGGGTTTGTGCCGGCAAGTGTAGGCGGTTTGGTATGCATGCGTACTTACCTTTCACTCTGTGCGACTTTCTAAGCCAAGGTACACTCCCCATGTAGCAACGCACTCTTCCCTTCCTTTCTGCGTTGCTTCCTCCTTCGCATCCCGAGCACACCACCTTTCTTCCTCTCCGTCCACTCGTTCTCTCTCCCGTCACTCACCCCCTCTTTCCCGTCTTTCTCTCCCTCCCCTGTTTCTCTCCATCCCACATCTTCCTTCCTGTTCGGTGTGCTTAAGAATCGATAGAGGTGTGCGGCGGCTCGTGGCAGCATATGGAGCTCTGATGGTGTGCCCCTATGGTCATGAGAGTCCCGTCGAGGGTTGGGATCGCTGGAGTTGACCGGAGGTTGGCGTTGATCGTCGAAGAACGTTTCTTAGGTACGTATTCCCATTTAATGAGTAGAATGCATAAAAAATAGTAGAAATGCCTAGGTTGCATGTAATCGAGATTAAATTTGATATTTTGGAATTCATGAGAATTTATTGTGGTTTTTATGGATATTTATGACGGTAGTTGAGTTTTGGGTCTTTTTAATCCTCTTGCCTTTGCGAATTTATATTTTGATGCATGGTGAATGGATTTTGGTTTTGTTTGTTGAGATTTGAAGTAGACTCGAGCGTCTACATCTTATGTTTTATGTGGGATTTTTGGTATTTGTTTTGCAGGTCCGATTAGAGGTCCCATTTTGGACAATTTCGGATGCTTAAGTTTGGGCTGTTTCTGATTTTTGCAAAAATCAACATACCGAACCATTTCGGTATGTCGTTTTTCTATCAATTTTGGTTTTCTAGTCGAAATTCAGTTGTCCAATTTTGGACGGTCAACCGAATCAAGAGATTTCGATCAACCGAACCATCTTCGGTATACCGATTTTGACCTGAGTATTAACCGTTGACCTGATTCGATCGACCGATCTAAGGGTTTTTGGCATACCGAATCTGTTTTTCAGTATGCCAAATCAAGTCCCAAATGTTCTAATAAAAATTTGATTTTGAAGGTTTTCCGGATTGGTTTGTATTGTCCCTTTCAGATGGAATTGTAGGTCGTTAATGGTGGTCCCATAGGACAACTGATATGTCATTTTGTCGAGATTTTGGAAGAGTTTTCCAAAGATATAAAATGATTTTGAAAAGGAGTTTCAAAGATATGGTTGATAGTTTTGGAAAATGGTTTTTCTAGTTTTCAACGTGCAGACCGAGACAATGTGGGACCGTATCGTCTGGATCAGGGAATGTGACGACATTCTTAGGTGATCGGGCGCGTCTCCCTGGTCGAGGTCGAAGGGTCAAGATACTTAAGGCTGAGAGACGTCGGATCCTCGAGGTATGAGATTCCCTGACTGTCGTTACAAGACTAGGATTGTAGTCTGCGGGTTGAGGTGTCTTGTGGCATGACGAAGAGGTATGATACTCCTACTGTTGCCGTGAGCACTAAGGCTCGGATGTCATCGGGTGTGGAGGCATGACACTCCTTCCTGAGCACCGTGTGTGGAGGACGTCTTGAGGAGTTGTACCCTGTAATGGCTAGTGCAGGTGGAACACATGTTCCGTAGTTGGTAGCATCCTGAGAGACAGGACAACCTTCCCAAAGAAAGGTTGACTTTGTGAGGATTCTTCAGGTGAGAGAATCACATGACGACACGACTCCTACACAAGGTGGCACATCGTGGCAGTGCAGACATCATGGTCACGCCTCGATGAACTGCTTGTAGCCAGAGTTTGGTTGCCTGACGTCAGGTTTCCTTACTCACTGTGTGTAGTTTTGGTCATTGAAGGCCTCGTTCGTCGTTTTCGTTGATAGAGTTCTTGTTGTTTTGGCCAATGTGGGCCTGGTCTTTGTGGGATTTCAGAGAAAATAATTTGCAAAAAGAATTTACAAGAAAAAAATAATTATGGTTTCGTTTTCCCACCGTTTCGTGGAGTGCATGCTAAGTGACTTTTGTCACTCATACGTTTTCCTCGTGTTTTAGGTTGCAGGTGCAGACATGCAAAAGACTTAGCATAGTGCATATAGGTAGGAGTCTCGTATCTGCACACACAGATTCCTGGTAATTCGATATTTTCTATTTAACTTTAATTTTCCTGTAATTTAATTTACTTTAAATTATTATGGAAAAATTTGAAACGTGACTATCTTATATCTGCTGATGTCACATTTTTTAAGTCAAAGTCATATTTTGAATCCACAAAGTCCCAAGTTGAAAGCATCCTGCTACCACCACTAATTGCTATGAACTCCCAATTGGAACGTCCATTACAGGTTTATCATCATCGACAACAGGTGCCTCAACAACATCAGGCTGTTCCAACTCCTATGACTGCAGATCAATCCACTACCAGTTCAAAACTTGATATGCCCATAGCTCTCCGAAAAGGTAAAAGATACCCAACTACTCATCTTATTTCATCCTTTGTTTCCTACGACTATTTTACTTCCAATTTTCGCTAGTTTGCACTTTCTCTCCACATTGAAAAACTGTGATAGATAAATAAATGCAAGCACTAGTGTCTCATGACACATGGAAACTAGTGAACCGTCCTCTAGGAGCTAATGTTGTAAGTTACAAGTGGGTATCACTGTGAAATATAAGCTAGATGATTCAGTAGATCAGTATAAGGTAAGACTATTTACTTGTGAATTCATACAGAATTATGATATTGATTATGCAGAGACATTTTCTTCAGTCGCTCGACTCAACTATATATGCATTTTCTTGTCTTTTGCAGGTAATCACTCTTAACAGTTATGTCAACTTGATGTAAAAAATACATTTTTTTATGGTGACTAGAATGATAAAGTTTATAAGGAGCAGCCACTTGAGTATGTTACTAGAGGAGAAATAGATCAATCATCTCAAGAAAGTAATTTATAGATTGAAGCAGAGCCCTCGTGCATGATTCTCCAAGTTCAATGAAGTTGTCACAGACAGTGGTTTTTCTAGATATTCTTTAGATATGTTTATTAAAAAGACAGCTGTAGGGTATATTTTTCTGACAATTTATATGGATGATATACTTCTAACAAATAGTGACATACTGGTATAGTTGAAGTAAAATAGTATTTTTCACAACATTTTGTCAAAAAAGACATAAGGAAAACCTAAGTACTTGAAAATTGAGTTTGCTTATGTTAGGAATAGGTTAATACTTTCACAAAGAAAGTATGTGCTTGACATACTTTAGGAGACAGGACTCCTAGAAAGTAAACATAAGGATATACTTATAGATCAGAGTCCATCATTATGGGATGAAGCTTTTGAATTGTTCGATGATGCTGGTAGATACAGAAGATTGATAGGTAAGTTGCTTTACTTGACTGTGACTCATCCTAATATAGCCTATGCATTTAGACTATTGAGTTAGTTCATGCATGAACCAAAGCATGTACATTGACAAGATGCTCTCCATGTTCTAGCATATGCAAAGGATAATCCTGATCGTGGATTGATTTTCAGGAAAACTGGTCACTTACGAGTTAAAACATATTTAGATTCTAGTTATATAGATGATAGAAAAGATAGGAAGTCAACTTCTAAATATTATATTTATATTGGTGGAAATCTTGTCACCTAAAGGAGCAAGAAGTAGAATATTGTGTCCAGATCAAGCATAGAGACTGAATATACAATGACACAGATAGCTTGTGAGATGACTTGACTCAGATCTCTGTTGATAAAACTTGTGTTTGTGATAGAAACTCCAATGTCTATGTATTATGATAATCAAGCTACAATACATATAGCCAACAATCCAAGCTTCCATGAGCATACAAAGCACATAAAAGTGGATTATCAGTATGTAAGAGATCGAATACAGTCGCATGTCATTACTACACCGTATATACAATTCTCTAAGCAACTAACCAACATTTTCACCAAAAGACTTTGAGCAAGCACGTTTCAGACTATCCATGACAAACTAGACATGATTGATATATATACTAGATTGATATATATACTCCAACTTGACGGAGAGTGTGAGTTGAGTTATGTTATGTTATGAGTTATTGAGTATATAGATATCCACGTAAGGGGTCATTCCCTCTATATATATGTAACTCATTCTACTAAGGAAAAATTAGATTTTCTCTCTAAACCCTAATACATGTATATATATATCATAGTATAATAGCAATATGTCAAAGCATAAACATATTATTTTCTTTGGTGCAAAGAGGAAAACTTCCTATTAGTTCATTGTAAGAAAAACCAAAAAACGTAAAAGAAAATAAATAAAAGAAATGCTCACTTACACTTGCAATTTGTCTTCATTGGCCCAAGGAACAATCCTTCCGGATAGCTCATTGTAAGATAGATCACTGCAGGCAAAAGTTGAAATATATCTTAAGTTTTTATAACTAATTAAGGTGTTAATAAAGGAGAAATGTGGAACAATTCACACTGAGATGATAATCATTCAAATACAATAAGAATTAAACATAGAATCCAATATTGCAATTTTTAATTGCATGAAAGTCAAACCTTCTATCTTAAATAACCAATGGATAACTAAACTTAGTGCATGCTATCGATACTTTCTTATATTTATATTTTTAGAAACGTACATTTACACATAAAAGATGAATTCATCATATTCCCTAAAAAGTAATATTTTTGATGTTTAATTGCATGGATATAATCATATAAATGTGACAAACTCTAGTTAATGGATAATTCCTTAAATAAAATACATACAAAATGGACTTGCTTGACTTGTATCCCAACCCATGATTTCCAACATATATAAATAACATAAACAACATGTTCTCTTAGAGTAAATTCCTTAATAGTATCCTTAACTAAGCCTATTTTTCACTTGAATATCCTTATTTATAAAACCATTTACTCTGATACTCTAAACTTGTATTATTTTTCAATTTACAATAGTTGTAGCAATGTCGTTAAAATTTAACATAGAATAACAATTATACCCTTAATAATTTCCCTCTTCTGTCCCTCTTCTTGCTCCTGTTACTCTTCTCGACAACAAGACGAGATAGATTAGATTTTTATTACTCTTCTTTCTCCCTCCTCGTCTTCTTCAAAAATACTTCTTTCTCCTCATCTTCTTCCTCCTTTTTGCTAGGCACCTCTTACTCTTCTTTCTCCTGGAGTTTTTGTTGGTTTAAAAAGATTTCAAGTGTTTCAATTGAATTTGATTTTTGTGCTTTTCATGGACATAAAGATGGCACTCAGATAGGTATTCTACGTTGAGGAACGAAGAAACCAAGACCAAATTCCAAGCTATTCAGGAAGTTTACTCTAGTCAGAATCTCTCCTTTTCCTTTTTTCCCCTCTAAAATAGTCATCATTATTATGTAAAAAAGAACATGTAGCAGTATTTTGGAAAAAAATGAAATAAAACACTAATAATTTCTACTTTATTTTCTTTCTTCTCCCATTCTATAACTTTCTCCACAATTCTATCGAACACCAACAAGAGATTTCTCTATGACATAGGAGTCAGAGAAGATGACGATGACCACGAATACATAATAATTTATAATACTTACACTTACCAAAATCACATCTCCCCTTTCACTTTCGAAAAAAAAATCGCATCTTGTGTCGATCTTAGTACCTTTCCTTTACTAATGCAAGGTATGGACGACTTTTTGAGCAAGATGGACACCATAAATTCAAACCCAGTGTAATAATCTCATCTACCTGGTAATTTAAAAAAAATCATGGCCTAAAGAAAATCTCATTTTTAAGACCACACAACTGAGTAAATTGTGTTTCTACTGGTCTTTTTTGATTTTAGAAGAACAAGGAGGAGAACGTCGAGGAGTTTTAAGATCCACTCAATGAGATGTTCTAGGTCGACATGAACGGCTCATTCAGAGATCCATTCATTCCTCCCTCCTCATTTTCTTCATCTTTCAATTGTTTCACCGATTCTTTAGTGTTTTGTAACGGCAACAGTGGCATTGTCGAATACAATCTGAAGCAAGACAACACAAACATGAATTCTAGTAGAAGAACAACAACCAACTTGACCACCATTTCTTCCGTGGGAGTGGATATCCCCTACCTAGATGAGGAGGAGAAACTTCAACAGCAAGAGGTGGCAAAAGTAGAACAGATCACGAAGGAAGAGGACAAGAAGCATAAATTAGAAGGAAGAGGTACGGAAAAGGAAGAAGAAATCTAGCAACTTGACGACGACGACAGGTATGGATTCCAAGCGAGAAGGAGGTGGGGATTTAGGAGTACGTATTAGGAAAGAGGACGACGACAAGAAGCACAAGAGACAATTCAACATAGGGGGTGTTTTAGTCCTTTTATTTTTGTAAAGCAAATGTTTCTTAGTAGAAGTATTAAATTAACTAACAGTAATAGTTGAGAGTATCTAAGTAAATGATTTTATAAATGAAAGTACTAAAGTGAAAAACAGATAAATTTGAAGGTACCATTAAGAAATTTAATCTATTCTCTTATAAACATCCAAGAATGATACGGTGGGGCTAGAAACATTTCTAAGACTCTACATCCACAATTTTGTCCCAGATTTAATGGTCCAAAAAAAGACAAGTGGTAATTTAACTTTCTTGCGATTCTACAATTTTAATTTCTCATGACTCTAATATCTTGACAATCATTAGTTGTACAAGTTATGACTCTATTAGAGGATTATACAATTGTACATATAAACATAGAATTAAACATCGATTTTGTGTCTGACTTCGGTTCGACAAAAATAAGAAATGTATCGGACATCGATAGAAATGTCAATGAAAAAACACAGTAAATTTACGAAAATCCATGAAAATAATAAAAAAAACTTTAAATTTTGATTTAAAACTCTAAGAAAAGCTAAAATAAACAATAATCTACATCCAAGACTACTTAAATCAAATTTTCTAAATATGTATCACATTAAAATATGCTACATAAACTTAATACAAATATCCTAAAGCATAAATAGTACTTAAAAATACTTAATAAATATATTATTCACATTTAAAAATATTAAGTATATGTTTAAAACGAATAGTTCTCATTAATATAGAGAGAAAGTAGAATTAAGAGAATACTTAAATATTAGAGATATATCTAATTGGTAATCATCCCAGATGTTGTCACTTCATAGAGTCCACAGGAGTCTCGCTGAGTCCAAAGACCTATGTGTTATTAGGTTAAATCTATGTAAAATGCAACAACACCAGCAGTAAGCAACAACCAATGAAAAAATATAAAGTTTCGTCCATATCGATAGATATAAAGCTCATGTCGACCGGCATGGGCTCGACTCAGTGTAAGTTTTACATTGAGTCAACCGACATAAGTCGATGTATTGACACAGATCAACATATACCATCAGCATACCATATTTTTCGAATTACATACATATATCGTATCAGCCACCTTAGAAATTGACACGTGTCGACGATATTTCACCAAAACGTGTCGATGTTTAACACTATGCGTACAAAACAAACCCATAACCATATAACAATAGAATTAGGAGCTCAAATTTTTAACTAAGTTAAATTTTTAGCTAATCCACTAGCCCTACTCTCTTACAAGAAAAATGACTCATATAGACACAATTCAATTGATAAAGAAAATTATGTGATTATGGACATACTTGATGGAAAGAAGTAAAGAAGGCCTACATGTGTAGAAGTTTTCCACTCTTTGCGTCGGGTAAATTACCAGATATGTTATTGTTTCCAAGATATCTACATCACAAGACAATAATAAAGGTAAATGCTGGCCAACATAAATTAACATTCAACTAAGATACTCATTTGATAAAATTTCTAACACATTAATTTTCTTACAAGGTCTTCAGGGAATCCATATTGAAAAGAGATGGTGGAATTTTACCCCTCAGATTATTGAAGCTCAAATCCCTGAAATGGTTAATGGCCAAAGACTCTAGAAGAAACCTTAAATAAATTGGTTTAAAACATACTACACGTATATACAAATGCAAGAGGGGCAAGCAACTCACAAGTACTTCAATGCTTTGAATTCTCTAATGTTAGGTGGTATCGTATCCAAAATTTGACAATCCCTTAGAATCCTATTCCAACGTGGAAATATTAAATCGCAATTTCCATAAATATTTCAGAAAAAATCAAAACAATAAGGCAAAACAACAATGATACATAGTTTTAGATATTAACTTACAAGGTGGCTAGAGACTTTAGATTTTGGATAAATGCCAAAGATGATGTTCTATTTCTCAAGTCACCTAAACGCCTGCACCAATGGTTTCATCGAAAGATTATTTGTGAAAGCTTCTAAAAAACTATTCTAGAGTATTAACATAAAAGAACAAAACTATTTAATGTTGTTATATTCATTACACAAATAAAATAACTATAATTGTGATAGAAAGTAATTATTTTTAATAGTTACATATAAATTAATTTCAAAATGTGGAGATATCAAAATTCTCAGACTTTTGTAACTATAGCAGCGCATTTAATTCTACGAAGCAGATTTCTGTTTTAATATATTGAATACTCATTTGCTCTCATCAATTCCGTTTATGTGTCCAGTAGTTCCCACAACCACACAGTTGGTCATAGGCGTGCATGCAAGCATGACTCTGATCGTTAATTTGTTGCATTTGAGTTGTAATGTTTTGGTATTTTTACCACAACAAATATTCATGTGCTTGAAAGGGAGGAGTACCATATGTTTAATGTGTGGTTCACATCCTCCATTAACTACCAAGAGGACAACAACCTTCCAATGATGCCATTCTTGGATTAATTTCTTGATCAATTTCTTGATCATCGTCTAAATTTTATTTTATGTTGTTGTTTTGCCTAAATAATGGAGCCTAATAGTATAGTGGAAATTAAGTAAGTACGAACATACGACAAAACTCCAATAAGACTTGTTCTTGCCTAACTTAAGATGAGTTCCTCATCGAGTTACAGATTTGAGTCCTATATTTTACTGGATAAGTACTCAATTACTTAATTACTGAGTTTCAGTGAAGTGCCAACTCAAATTCATTAGTTGGAGCAATATGGTTCAATAAACAGGACCTTCATTTTAAGTTGATAAAAAGTCACTAAACTCCACACATGTTAGATGATTAATCTAGAAGTCTTGAAAACATATGAAATTCAATTTGTAGAGATTATAAATATTGTAAATCAAGATCTATGATTTAGATTTTACGTTTAAACAATACATCACAATACCTACACACATTGGGTTTAAGTCAATAGAAAGTCTTGAATGTGTGAAATAAGTTTGTCAATAGAAAGTCTTCAATGTGTGAAATAAGTTTGTCAAACTAGATGTTTCAAAACAACTTGGTTTTCAATTTGTAAATTATTAGGGAGTGTAGATTAATATATATGTATGCCTTGGATTTTCATTTCGATAGCTGATCACGAGTTTTCAATGGGGATTCATTTAGTGTTAGGTAAAACTGTGTCTCATTAAATTCTCACCTACTATATATGTTATCTTCCCTAATTGCAAGGCCTTACCTAATTAACAAATAAAAATGAAGAAAAGAGATGCTAGATTTCATTACATGTCAAAAAGAACAAATCCATAAGATTCCAACATTCTCGTATTCTATTATGCAAAATCCGTTATGGCAAAAAAAGGAACAAGAATGTAATGCATTCACATTTTTTCATAATTTCAATAGTTATAATGAGGAATTAAACAAAAATGTTACTAAGAATATACACTAGAACTTTCAGCAAGAAATTAATAAGGACCTCAATTATTATTGGTAGAGTTTACTTTAATCACTATTATATATACTTTCTTTGTTCAAGTTAGGAGAGAATTGTGTTTCTTTTATTATCTTAATTATTAATTTTAGTTAATTTTAATTTTTCCCATAAAATGTTTCATTTTTTAAAATATTTTCTTGTCTTTACGTTTGCTTATATGAATTGTATACATTCACCGCACCTTTGATACAACCTTTCTGATCCTGCTGGAGGGGGAGACCCTCCAACAGGATTGTGAATTTTATTTATTGACAATTCAAAATGCAGATAAAAATAAAATCTATACAGCTGCTTTTATAGGTGATATATAGGCATATGGAAAATTCAAGCAATTTGAAAGTTGAAACTCACAATTCAGTCATTTTATCAAGATTCCCAAGGTTTGAAGGGATCGGACCTTGAAAGTCATTACCATGAAGTCTCCTACATTTTACAAAGTGAAAAGACATGTTATAGGAATATTTGAAGTATATCTGCGGAAAAAAAAACACTCTTCAACCGTTTGAATAAGTAAACCCTACAAAATAACTTACAAGACTTCAAGCTTTCTCAAGCTTCCTAGAAACTCAGGAACGTTTCCTCCAAAGTTGTTGTCATATGCCCACCTTAAATGATAAAAATATTGACCAGACGTTCTTCAAAAAGTTAACTTGGTTTACCATTCATTACAAGAGTTGAAAGCATAACTCACAAGAATTTCAACTTCTGAAGCTTCTTAAATGTTGTTGGAATCTCACCACTAACTCCAATACTGTCAATATACCTGTTATAAAGAGGTTGCGTTAAATGATGATGTTTATGACCACCATCAGTTTTGACACAAATATTCATCTACTGCATTGGAAGAAAATATTCCATGTATTATAGCACTTGCATTTGTTCCAGATTTGTCAAATTTCCAAGCTCTGGTGGAAGTGAACCACTGAAGTTGTTCACATTCATACCCCTGCGAATCGAGAAGGCTTGTCAATTCCAAGTGCATATATGCACAATGCATAAAATTCATGTACACTATCAGAATATGATCATAAAAGTAAAAAGAGCATATGATCTCACAGCGAAATAAGGTTTGTAAGGTTTCCAAGCTCCTTTGGTATGACCCCGGATAGTGCATTTGTACTCATGCTCCTTTAATATGAAGAACTTAAATTAAAAAAATCATTTTTAAAAGAAACAGAGTAGAAATATTAATGAGAAATAATGATGATAAGTACAACAACTTAGTTGAATTCAAGATCTACTGCTTATCGCAGAACTTACAGATATTTCATATCTGAAAAGCTCCCAATAAATGCTGGCAAAGGTCCAGTCAGGTAGTTTCCAGCAATTTGCCTACAATGAAAGAAGGTTGACCTTATCTCATTACATGAATTTGATAACTTTTTTGGAAAGGCTATCGTAATTTTTTCCTTTTAATTATATGTGATGTTTCTCATTTTTGTAGATATATTTTCTCCAAAAGATTTACATCACATGCACTGCGTATTTATATTAACTAGCAAAAGATGCTACAAAGTTTGCCTTCTTCATATACATATTCATGTAAAGAAAGAGCAGCCAAAGGCACATGCACTTATATATGACCTTTTCTGGTGCTAGTTATATTAAAGTTTTATTCTAATGTCAATAGAGAAACAATTCTTTTTTAGAAATGACATATTTAAATTCAGGCAAAATTGCATAAAAGAAATAGCTCAATGTGATAACCAAATATATTTACAAGAAACTTTATTTTTTTAATTTGTGTACTTTTGCATAAGTACAAATATAAAGAGAATGTAAATATACAAAATTGTATCATTTTAGTCCGCATTAATTAAAAAATTATTAATAAAGAAACAATAAATATAAGGATCAAGTTCAAATGTATATGATCTGTCTAAATAAAGATACTTACAAATTATCTAGTTTTGGCAGATACTTTAGCTCTTCGGGTATAGTGCCTACAATTTTCAAACCTGTCGCAGTCCTATATGGTATAGGAAAACAACAATCATGTGAGGATGATAAATCTCATCGATGCAATAAGTGTAAATAAAGCATAGGTGACACAAAAATTTACTTAGTGAATGAACGAGAAAAACTAGAAAGATCTAGCATATATATGATTACCATTTTTTTTCTAGCTGGAAGCATATACGATAGGGTTAATCCTAGGGGTGCAAATGGAGATATATGTTGTGTATCCGTTTTGAGAGAATATAGATTAACCATATATATTCTTCGATTTGATTGTTATATGTACACTTTAATGATAATAGTTGTAATCTATTGATTTCGATATGATTAGTTACATGCACTTGCATATAAAGTCTTAGGCATAAAAATTCTTAATATTCTATAATGTCCATTTTTTATCCACAACCGTCTATCAATTATTCATATCATATCCGTATTCATATCTATTTTTTAAAGATATAAATATACACTTTTCACATCCGAATGACATCTATATCTGTATCTTATATCCATAATTTGAAAACGAAAATGGATACGATGACATTAATATCTGGACCATATCCAATCCATCTGCAAATTTAGTTAATCCCTATCAACAAGTTACCAATGTTTGATTAATAGTGCAATGAAAATACAAGGCCATGGTCAACCCCATAAGTAGAGTTGCTTGATGAGCTATTCATTCATCAAAAGGAAAGACCTCTCTTTCAAACATAAAGTCTTTGGAATATCATCGATCATGGGATGATGATTGTTTTGTTATGCCAAATTCACTTATCAGTTAATAATTTGACGCACTAAATAAAGGTTGGTCGTGATTAACAAATACTCAACAAATTTTTCTTAGATTATGGTATGAAGCTAATCTATATTGGTAGATTAATTTTATGATTGTGATCATGTTTATGAAAAGAATTAACATTTGACAAAGATATGTATGACAAAGTGTTGATTAGTGTGAAAATTACAGTTGTATTGTCTACAATATAAAGTTCAGAATAGATCCTTTGGTCTGATTGGCTAGGAGGAGTAATCTCACTTCCAATGATATAATAGAAAACTTGTTTCTGTTAATCCTTCTTCTTAGGTTAAGAAGGGATTCAATAAGTCATTAAAAAGTATATGAAGCAGGGGGAGAGGCATTTGATGTTCAAGACATTTCACTTCAACTCTTGTTATGTATTTCTTTCTCATTTTAAGTTGTATTTGAAATTTGAATCAATGTTAAATTCTCCAAAAACAACCTAATTGACCATTGAAAGCCTCAAGTTAACCCAATAAAGTATTGGGGTTCATACTGGCCCAACCTTTGTCACCGATTGTGCTTTCTCCAAGCACCAAGAATGGTAAATCTACGTGGGTACTTGGCCCAAGAGTAATGATCCAAAAAGAGTGATCACTTCAATATTGATCAATCATTTTAGGTTTCATTCATATAACACCTCAGAAATAGTCCCATATTTATTAGAAAAGAAGTAAATGGACTAAATAAAGCCTATGATCAACTACCATGTCAGTTTCAACATAAGCATTTTAGATCTTATTATTGGGTCAGTGATTGTTATGAGTTAGTTGACCTTATGTCGTTACAAATGGTATCAAAATTTACATCAGTCAGAAAATATGGAAATTAATTGCTACGCCTAGAAGATTAAGAAGCACCTCTAGAAGCTTACATCGTCTATTTATGATTGTGAACTCAAATGAGAGAGAGTAGTAATCAGACTTAATCTCATATTACTTAGAAGAAGAAGTAAGTAGAGTAAATAAAGATTACCATGTCCTAAATGAGCTTTTAATTAAAAAGCAACTGATCTTGCTATTTTATTGAAGGAAAAAAGTGCATCAATAATAGGTAAAAGGGAAGGATGACTTACAATCGAATGATATGGCAAATGGAAACATTCTTTTCTGGTTTACAGTCACATAAAACGGAGGGATTTAAGCCGTAGTTTTCAGGGTTCTCCTTCGTGTTCTCATCGGCATCAGTTGCATTCCCACTACATGGGTCACCGGTTGTGTTCCAGGCCAACTTTGACATGGCAGATGAGATATTCCATTTCCTGAATATCGTATTCAACGCTCGCACTGTCCAATATTATTAACCTTGTATTAGAAAATGATAATGTATCCCATCCAATTAATAGCAGAACTAGTACTGTGAAGGAAGCTAGCTAGTAATGGTTGGAACATTGCATTTTTTGGGATTCCCAAAGGTCCCAATCATCTTGTCCTATTTACAAGTTACATGCTATAAGAAAGACACAAGCTTGATCCCAGCTAGAGAAAGAACCACTCACTTCATTTATTAATTTTGAGGAGAAAAAAGAATCACAAACATCGAAGGAGAAAACAACTGTTAGAGTAGTTAAACATAGTTGTGATTATTACAGATACAATTGTAATTAGTTACCATGGTTAATTACAGGTTGTTGTAAAATTATTATGATGGCATGTAAACCTTTTTGCATATAAATACAAAGCCACTCATGAGATGAGGGCTGAGCTTTCTCCACTATCACTATTCTCACGAGTCACGACAACCAACGATACATGTCTTTGAAACTTACGATTAGGAGATACCAACCATTTTTTATTTGTTTTGTGAAAGGCTGCAGCTAAAAGAGAATTTTATCTCTGATAATTTTGAAGATAATTTGCTTTTTTTTGCAGAGCAAAAGGAGGAAACCCCTTAATATATATATCAAAAAACTACATGTACAAAAAACAGGCCTAGCAGCTCAAATACAGCCCAACAAAAAATCACACATACCAGCCCAAATACAGCTCTGCAAGCATAACACTAAAGCACCTGCAACTGTCAGCCAAGACAAAAAGATACGACAAAGCTGAAACACCAAATACAACAACCAGGTGCAAAAACAGGAAAATTAAGGGCATTTTAACTTAACAAGACTGTGGACGGTATCCCAAAGAACTTCCGGGGTGCGAGGTCTAAAATTCATGTCAAAAAGTCTTCCATTTCGTTGTTGCCACAAGAAATAAGAAATTGCAGCTGCCATTAATAACGCCTTTTGTCTGAGGTGCATGCAGCTAAGAGACATTAATCTTGGCACCAACTCTTCTAAATCATCTCCAAGGACACAGCCAAGAAAAGAAGCTACCAAAGGCACCACCAATCTAGAGAAAGAACAACCCATAAACAAGTGAGGCGAGTCCTCATATGCATCAAGACACAACACACCTTGAGGTGAAAATCTAACCTTGCTGGTGAAGACAAGCCTAAAGGTCTGTTTGGTAGAGCTTCAGCTTTTCAACCGAAGTGTAGAAACTAACTTCTGACTAGAAATTGTCATGACTTAACTTCTGAAAATGTAAAAGAATTACTGTTCCAAAAACTACATACTTCTAAGAAACTAGTAGTGTTTGGTAAAACTGTTGGACTATTATAACTTCTGGAGAGAAGTTATATACTCAAAAGCTGTCCAAAAGTTTTACCAAACGAATCCCAAGTCTTGATCCAGTCGAACAAAATCAACCACATGGTGGAGGCATGATAGGGTATATGGCCACTAAACCAAATGACCGGAGCCTAGGAAACAAGGGCGACGTGAGGCCAAACAGATTCCCAAGCCTACTGAAAGGTGAAAAAATTAGAAGGATCCAGAATCCAAGACAGAAGGGAACTAGATATAAGACTCATCACCGATGGCCAAACGCACAATATACCACACCAAGCCTAAGAGGGACATTGAGCATAAGGCACATCCTAAATGGAGTGATTTCTGAGATACTTAGCATAAATCCAGTGCACCTATAGAGCATCTCTATGAAACACCACATGCCAGAAGCATCAAAGAAGTGCAACAAAGTTACACACCGAGATGCTTTGAATATCAAGCCCTCTTTTCACATATGGGCGACAGCACCGTTCCCAAGCCAGCACCTGAATGCACCCCTCCTCCCACAAAAAATGAGCAAAAAGTTGTTCAAACTCAATCACCACCACCATTAGTAGCTTGATCATGGTCGTCTAGTGAAGAAAGGAGGCCAACAGCACCGAGTGCACCAGTTGACAACGTCCAACGAAGGCCAAGAACTGAGCCTATCAACTTGCAAATCACGTCCTGACTTTAGCAAGCAATGATTGACAAAGAGTTAACGTCAACCTCTTAGAGGTCAACAGTAAACCCAAGTAGGTCATAAGAAGTCGCCTTATTGGGATAACGAGAATGGTACTTAGGGCATTCGAGTCCATGAGTGATCCTCCACAAATCACAGCGCTTTTTCACCCATTAACAGGAAGCCCAGAATTAGATGTAAACTTAGATAGGAGGGAGGAAATACCATGCACCAACATACGGCTAACTTCAACAAACACCATAAGGTCATCCACATACAAGAGATGAGAAATAGAGGTACCGCCCCACTTGAGAGAAACCACCGCACCATTTACAACTGTTCGGTCCATAAGACAAGAATGCCTCCATGGCCAATACAAAGAGAAGCGATGCAATCGGATCACCCTGTAGAAGTCTATTAGAGGCTAAAAAAAACTTAAAGAGACGGCCATTAATACAAACAACAAATGAAGTAGACAACATACTCTGAATTAGTGTGCACCACTTGGTTGAAAATCCCATTTGAGTCATGATGTTGAGAAGGAAACTCCAACAAAGAGAATCATAAGCTTTAGCTATGTCAACCTTACGCATCATCTTAGCTTGACCTTGAGTAATATGGAATCAGCTAATAAGTTCATGGGTGGTCAAAGTGGCATCTGTTGTCGATTTCCCATGGATAAAGGTGCACTGAACTTTACTAACCAACTCTGACATTAAAATCAAAGCCTGACAACTAAGATCCAAGAGATAATACGACATAGAACATTGCAAATATAAGCCAGAACTCAGTGATAGTTTCTAACGACTCGTACTTCGGAATGATGTTCAACGTTGTGAAGTTAACAAAGTGAAGAACCTTCGAAGATCTGATGAAGTTATTAATCCTAGTGAGAAGATCCAACTTCTTGATATCCCACGCAGCACGGTAGAAAAAGGCATTAAAATTGTCAGGATCAGGAACCTTTTCACTGCTCATGGACCAAATAACAGACCAAAACTCCTTCAAGGAGACCAATGCAATAAGCAATCGATTATCATCATCAGTCACCATTCGACACATAAGATCTTGAGGCAATTGAACACAACAAAAACGGAGTTAAGAATACCCTAAAAGGAGTGAGCCTCCTCTAGAACGTCCTCCTACTCGATGAGCCTCTCATCAGCCTTTTTCAAAACTCTGACTTCATTCCTTGCAAACACAAGAGAAGAGTCTTGTGAAAGAAGGATGTGTTTGAGTCACCTGCAGCAAACCATAAGACTTTGGACTGTTGGCGAAGGACCTTCTCCTCATGATCCATGGTGAGACTACGCACGGAAAGCCTCCTCCTGAATGATGAGATCCTCATAGGCAATATTCTCCTCCTCAACCTTAGCCACCTCAATGATGACCTCCGTGATCTGGACTTCGAGTTGGTTAGCCTCCCGACATGCATCCTCAAAAGTGCTCTTAGCCTAACGAGCAAGGCCAAGTCGACGAGTTAGGCAAAACATTGGATTAGTCGAAGAATCACACCACCAAGCCTTGGGAACCACCTCTAGAAATTCTAGATGCTCAACCCAATGGGTGTAAAATTTAAACATCTTTGGAGGCCGAAGATGTTGATTGTCAAAAGAAAAGGAGATAGGCTTGTGGTCACATGCTTCAAGGTCTCCAACCACAACAGAACTGTTAGGGAATATTGAGAGCCAAGTGGACAAGATGAAATACCAATCGAGCTTTGATTGCACCTATTGTCCATTGGCCCAACGACCATTTCAAGTGAATTGACCTCCAAACGTAGGTACTTCCACCAGCCCGTTTGCCTCAATCTAGTTGTTGAAGTGAAGCATCGTAGAGTTGATCGACATACCAAGCCCAACGTGCTTCACCTCATGTCGAACATGATTGAAATCTCCGACAATGAGCCACTCAACGCCAGTAGCAACACCATCCAACTTGTTCCACAATGGGAGCTGCTCTCAAGCATGTTGAATGTATAGATCGTTAGAGGAAGAATCGCCCTTTCACACCAGAGACATCAAAAGACATAACTTGCGATCCCTCCTTCACCTTAGAGACATTATCCCACAACATAAGGATTCGACCCCCTACACAGAAAGAGAGGTTATGATCATGACTTGCTCCTAACCAAACGTCAACAACCAACCTTCGAACAACATCATTTGACTTGAGCTTGTGCTCAAGGAGACAGACAAGATTGAAAGCTCCATTACCCAACTCATCTCTGAGCATGACCCGATGACTAAATGAATTGGCCCCGTTCCATGAAAGGATCTTCATGATAGAGTGGGAGGGTCTGACGGCTCGTATACACCCAAATCAGCTCTAACATGTTGCTTCTTCTTCAACAAAAATAGTGGAGTCACTGTTACTGGTTGTTCAAGCCCTCCCACGTCAATGACCACCATCTTAGAGCTAGGACCATGCTCATCCATAGATAATGGCTCTGTCGGAGCCATGAAGCAATTTTAAGTGGCAACCTCCTTCTGAGACTCAATAGCCTCTGACACAACAAACATGGTTGGCTTCCCAACACAGTCGGCAACATTCTTTCCTAAAGCATCTACAGACCTTCTCCTAGAGGTTGGTCGGATACATATCACCTTCAGTTTACCATTGATGAAGAATCGTCCTTGTGATGTTATCCTTGATAAAAAACCATTATCATCAAATTAAAATGAACAATTATCACAGACAAAGCATTTTACAGATAACATATTAAAGGAAGCTTTAGGACAACAAAGGACTTGATTCATTGAAAAAGTAGGTCCACCTGTTGAGCATGATAGATTGCCAACATTAGAAATAGAAAGTATGTCAACATTACCTAGCTGGACTGAGTCGGATCCATGAAATGGTGAATGGATTTGCAGGTTTCCAGTTCAGAAATAATGTGATCAAAAGCCCTCGTATTAGTGTACCAAAGACCATCATTAGGTCCAACATTCCTATTAGCAACGATGGCAACAAGTTTTTGAGTAAGTTATTTGTCAATGTAATTCATATTAGTCCTCGTATTAGTGTACCAAAGACTATCATCAGGTCCAACATTCCTATTAGCAACTATGGCAACAAGTTTTTGAGTAGGTTATTTGTCAATGTAATTCATATTAATCCTTTGAAAAAAATCAATAACAGCGTGACCAAACTTCTAACATATTTGGCATTGAATTCTGTTATGTGTTGGAATAGTCTCACGTTGAAAAAGTAAGACCTCAAACTTGTAGTTATATATAAATGGACTCCTCTACTTACTGTCAATTGATTTTGAGTTGGATATCCATATTCTAACATGATATCAGAGCCAAAAGAGGCCTAAAAGGACCCAAGTCCACACACATTTGTCCATGTTTAAAAGAAACTTAGACCTAAAATAGACTACAAGAAAGGGAGAGTGTTGGAATAGTCTCACATTGAAAAAGTGAAGACTGAGACTTCTGATTATATATGGATGATTCATTCTACTCATTGTCAATTGGTTATAAGTTGAATGTCCATATTCTAACAATAATCTCACATTGAAAAAGTGAAAATTAGAACTTATGCTTATATATAGATAGGCCCTTTCACTTATTGTCAATTGATTTTGAATTAGATGTTCATATTCTAACATAGTATCAAAGCCAAAAAAGACCTAAACAAACCGAAGTCCACACACATCTATCAATTTTAGAGACACTTGTTGGACTTAAAATAGACCACTAGTAAGGAAGAGTTATAAAGGTCCCATATTTAAAAAATGACGTCTAAAACTTATGATTATGTATATAGATGAATCGTTCCACTTATTGTCAATTAATTTTAAATTGGATGTCTATATTCTATCATTATTGATATCACCAAAGTTGAAAAACTGAAAGAGAAAATATCCATTACCCTTAAGCCTTACGTCCATCAATCTAAACAGATTCCACAGCCATGGTAAGTATGTACCAGATTAACTCCAATAATGAACCCCATGACGACATTGTTCCAAAGATCGAGAGCCTCCTTTACATCTTCGTCATCAAACTCGACTCCTCTCCTTCCTCTAACCTGAACAGGCATGAAATGAGAGAGGGCAAGGTCATCCGTCTCAGTCTTACTAACACCCTTCCTAAAGACCACATCCGCCCACTTAACGTTTGTCGAAGCAAGCCTCAAAGCTGATCGATGAGATGTAGAGCAGGATGAACCCCAACCTTTGCCATGAAATCCACCATAAGCAACAAAGATGACACCCCCAAGACTAGCGATGGCCTCCATGAGCCCCATCCATACGTTGAAAAGAACTGGAAAGATTATGATACTTCGAATCCCCTTCATCACTAGATGCAAGCATAGGTCAACTCAACCTCAACCTTCAGAAAGACTTCAAGATTCACTAGATGAAAGAAAAACGAGGAAGAATAACTCCCACTCCCAAGTTCACCGTCTAAGGCTTCGGAGTTCTCACCCAAAATAACATCTTCCATATCAACCAATGACACAACCCACCACACCTGCTCCAGCAATCGTTCCATTGGTCGACAGAGAGTAAGTGACCGATTTTGAGACACCAACAGACCCAACGTCGCCTCGGGACCAACCAGCATGCATGCCACCAGCGTCAGGATCCCACAACTTGCCAGCACCACCACCAGCCTTTGTTGCAGCGTCAGCATCCACCGTCGGGCCCACCGAGGACCTCCACGGGCACCAGCACGGCGATCCGACGGAAACAACAACGGAGCACGGGTCCGCAACGTAGCCGCAGCGCCGATCCACCATGGACGGACCCGAGCACCGCCAACAGGAACCTCTACGCCGGAAGACAGCGAGGACGGACCACAGATCACCGGAAACCGGCGACACCGTGGCTGCGGAGCCCTCGCGAGCCCCTGGAAGGGCGCATCGCCCTTCCATATAATTTGCTACATATCAAGTTGGTGGAAACAATTCAATATACAAACAACGTACAAACTCAAGAGAGTGTGAACAAAGCACATGATTGGCCGGTTGGCCGGGGCGGTGACATCCCACACAGGAATTCTCATCAGGACAGTGCAGGAAGGTAGGGGAAGGATGTCCTCGCCTACTTCTTGTGTGCCTAGTTGCCCCTGATCAAGGTAACAACAGTAAAGAAAAGTGGAAATGAATAAGAAAGAGAAATGTGTTTTGGTCAGGATTGGACTTGTGAAATGGTCCTAAAATCTTGAAAAGAAATAATGATGTTTTAACCAGTTGCCAGCCAAAGTTTATGATTTGGTTTTGAGCCAATGAGGCATTGTGTTTTAGGCTGGATCTGGCCAGAAATGTGTAATTTAGGAAAAAAATCCCCAGTATTGGAAATGGAAATGTTTTGGAAAATGAATTCCAAAAGCTTTTGAAAGGAATGTTTTGAAAGAAAATGTGATCTTGGAACAAATTTCCAAGATGTTTAAGAAAAGAAAAAGGAACAT